>JBAMBQ010004903.1:0-27258 GCA_037044495.1 Stegana nigrithorax
GTACGGTTTATCCCAATTCGACTGTATAAAATAATAAAAAAAGGAAATAAGAAACGCGATTTGGTTCTTTGACATATAAATGGACATATGACTTGACAGTTGAGAGGACAATCGTACCAACAACGTTAACAACACAAATAACAGCAACAGCAAACTGTCAATAAAATTCGAATTTAATGACAGCATACAAGACGGAAGCGGGCATATACGAAGGCATAAACAACGTAGGAAGTCATACATTGAAAACAAACAAAAAAAAACTATTAATGCCGAATTCCGACATGTAACCTTTTCTGTAAGGTAATAAATAACTTCAAGAATATTGGCTACTACGATAGTAACAACAAGAAGAACAAGAACAAACTACGAACACGGTCACCACCTTCTGTTTTTATAATAGGCCTGCACACATTTACTTTTGAATTTTCAACATTTCTCATTTTGCACAAATTTACTACGCTTTAGATTTTCTTTTTTTCCTTTTTATTTTTGTTTTCGTATGCTTTTTATACGCCTCGCAACGTTTTTACAAAGCCTAAACAGTTGATGCGTTATATGCGAGAGTGAGAGTGCCCGCAAGCATAGTGAAAAGAGCAAACAAGACAGCGAAGTGAGGTTGTAGCTGTTGCTTCTTCTACTGCTAATGCTGTTGGTATTTACTGCTTTGTATGCAGTAACAATGCACGAATGGCAATTTCCTGCGTAACGATGGCGCGCAATCAAACTAACAACAACAACAATAAATTGAAACGCAGGGGTTATAGTCGGGCACAACCGACTATAGAAAACCCTATACCCAATCCACAATTTAAAAAATTTCTTATTTTGTTTTATTTTATATTCATCATGTAAGGATATCTCAATAAATGGAAAAGTTTTCCTTAGTAAAATTCATTTTTCGACCGATCGTTACTATGGCCGTTCCTATATGTTATAGTAATCCGATATTTATCATATTCAGGAATATTTTTGGATATTACTTAAAATTATTTCATCCAAAATCCGGTAATGACATCTTAATAAACAAAAACGTTTTTCTCAGTAAATGTTGTTTTTCGGTCGATCGTTCCTTTGGAAGCTATATGATATAGTGAACTGATATACATAATATTGAGATATGTGATTGGACATTTGCTAGAATTATTAAATCCAAAATTTGGTAACGATATCTTGAACAGAAGGGTTTTTGTTACTAAATGTGGGTTTTCATCCGATCGTTCCTATGGCAGCTATATGTTATAGGACGAATATCGAAAAAAAAAAATAAACTTGTTATGTCTATGGATTGGCAGAGTCTTCGTGCCAAATTTGGTGATTGTAGGTCTAACCGTTTCCGAGATCCGTGCGTTCATAAGGACAGACTGGCAGACAGACAGACGGGCATGGCTATATCGACTCGCCTTTCGATGCTGATCAGGAATATATATACTTTATGGGGTTTGCCACGCCTCCTTCTGCCCGTTATATACATTTGCACAACTTTAATAGACCCTTTACCATTTTTTGATACGGGGTATAATAATAGCATGAAAAATAAATAAATAAAAGAAGAAGTGGTATATAAGCAGTAACACATAAAATGTATTGTGTATGCGACGCAGTATTTCGCATGCATTGCGTATGAAATACATATTTGCTTTTGCAGTTGTGAATGCTATTGTTGCCACAAAACTTTCAACACAATCCAACCAATATCAATGCTGCAAGCGCAGCTATAGTCCAAAATTTATTCGCGCAGGTGTTAAATAATAAATTCGTTTAAAAAAAGGCCCGCCCGCAAAGAAATAAAATTAGTTTTATTTTTATTTTCTTTTTATTTTTTCTTAAGCCGGCTATTTGTAACCATAAATTATTTTTAAGTGAATTTATTAGCAAGCGTGAAAAGAGATCAAAGCAATGCAAAGTACAAAACCAAAAGTATAAAACCATTAAAAATTTAAACATTGCAATCTTGTTGGTAAATTTTAAATAATGCAAAATAATAAAGATATTTGCATTTTGCCCGCCGTCTCTCTTATTCAATTTAGCTGTATGCATTGCTTACATAAAAGTATTCAATTATATATGCTCACATGCGTCATCCAGTGTAAGTTATTTTTTAGTACGTTTGTTTTTTTCAGGCTTTGCTTCTGCAGTTGTGCATAAATGTAAAATGGTTTAAAACTCACACAGCACAGCATTTAGTGGTCATGCGTGTAAATATTTTAACATGTTTGGGTCATGGTTTCGTTGTGCTCACGTTTCTTTTATGAAGCATTCATTATGCATTGTTAATGCCTTTATTTGCGCTTATTACAATTTTTAAAAGGCATGTTTAATGATGTGCAAAATTTTAATGAATAAGGCGAAAAAAGTACCATAGGAATTTGAGCATAAAAAAGGTGCATTTAATTAATTCTGAAAAAAGATATTGATTTATTATTTATATGTAGTCGTTAGTAACCAATGTTATTTTAGTAATCGCTTACTTAGCTATTCCCTGTTAATATTGTAATAATATTCTAAAGCGACTCACAAGCACAAAATGACAAATGAAATTTTCGGAATCAGGTTATCAAACTATGAATAATCCTGATCTTGTTATCTAGTCCAGTTGACCCAGTCTAAAAGAGACTGCTGTGTAGTAAAGGTAAAGTTACAGCATAATTATTTGAAAAAGTAATAAACTTGAAAACTTCCAATAAATTAATTATGGCATCAACAGCCATAAAAAACAGGAAGTTATAGCAGCTACTTCTGCCAACAATTTCATAAATTGCAAATAACTAAGCAAGCAAGAAAAATCGAATTGCACTCGAAGCCAAATGTATAAAAACAAGAAATAGGTTAATTGCTTGTGAAATACATAAAAAAGGAATGTAATAAAGATTTGCATATTTTTTCATAAAACCGGCAATTAATTTGCATTCTATTTGCATTGGCGCAGACCAAAATTTAAATATAATTGATTATGAGCAAACTCATTTAACAATATGTGTATTCTTATGTATGCATATGACAATTTAATTAAACCGCGTATACGCACAGGTAAACAATTCAGTATGATTGCAAATCGAGAAGCAGCAAGTGGAAGGAGAGAAAACCATCAATTTGATAATTAAATAATCGAAGCGCAGCATAATACGTAATACAATGAAACCAATAAGCGACATTAACCCAAAATCCCAATTTGCTATTGGCGTGTCATGTTCTTGTCCGTGGTGCGGATCGGTCGGTTGCGGCGTCGTGACAGTACAACGATAAGGGACCAACCGCAGAGTGAGTGTGCCAGCCTTTGCCAATGTGCTGTGATTCGTAGTCAAGGGAATTATTTGTATCGGTGTCACAGCGTGAAATTATGCTTTCAATCCTCTTGTGGTAAAGGAAAGCCTTTACATGCTTGCTGGGCGTTGCTTTAAGAGTATTGCAGACAATGTTACCTTTTTGGGGTTTTATTTTGTTTTTCCAATTAACTCGTTGTCATGTATGCATGCTACCTCGCATCTGTCCAATATATATACATACTAAAAATCTGTGATATATGTGTGTGATATATGCTGCCCATTCATGTCACGCAGTTCAATCAGCAAGAGACGCTCAGCAAGGCAAGAGTCGAATAGAATAATATTGGCCCACTTATCTAAGTGCCAACTAAGATTGCCGGCATTGGTAGCACTGGCTGCGTTGACGGCGCATTTTCTTTATAGCGAAGAGTTCGATTTCGAGTCTCGAAATACCAGCGGCCTCCAAGTCTAGGGCAAATAATTTTTATAGACTTGCTAAAAATACAAACACCGGCCGATACTGTTTCAGTTTTAGTGTTAATTTTGGTTGTGAAGAATGCAACATTCACATGCTGTAATATTTCATGAGCCCATGTTGTCATATTTTGACATCGCGTGTATGCAGCATGACATGCGTTTTGGTTGCCAGCAAACCAGCAACAAAAAAAAAAAAAAACAAAAATCTAAATAGTAGAAAAAATAGAAAACAAAAATAAACAAAATTAAAAGAAAATTCTCTAAAGGCAACGGCGGTAAAATAAGAACATCAAATAAATAAAAAGAAATGTGCGCAAAGCTAGTCAAGTTACACTGCTAAATGTAAATTCTTCCCTTATATTTTCCTTCTTTCTGCTTTATTTTTTTCCTTTTGTATACCCTGTATCAAAATATGGTAAAGGTATAGGCGTGGCAGACCTAACAAAATCATTGCTAAATTTTTTATTTAATAGTTCTAGCTAATGTCCAATCACATATTTCAATATTATGTATATCGGTTCACTGTATCATATAGCTGGCATAGGAACGATCGACCGAAAAAAACATTTTCTGACAAAAACTTTTTTGTTTAATAAGATATCGTTACCAAATTTTGGATTTAATAATTTTAAGTAATATCCAATCATATTTCTGAATATGATAATTATCGGCTTACCATAATATATAGCTGCCATAGGAACGATCGGCTGAAAAATCACTTACTAAGAAAAAACATTTTTTTTCTTGAGATATCCTTACATAATGAATACAAGTTCAGTTTTGGTTTTGATACAGGGTATTCTATAGTCGGGTGTGCCCGCCTATAGCCCCTGCCTTTCTAGTATTTATATATTGTTGTTGTTGTTTAACGCTGCAAACGTATGCTAAATGGTCTGTCAAAATTGCCAGTTCTTACTTCTATTTTCATTACATATTTTGTTTTCAAGCAGCGAATGCACATTTTTATTTTATATACCTTTTACCTTTTTATTTTATATATTTAAGTACAGTTTGTAGGTATGAGCCTTTGCTGGTTTGACACAAGTAACGCCGACGTCACGTTTAGCCAAAAATTAACTAAATGTATGTGTATGCCACCGTCTGCTGACTTTGTGTGTGTAGGCGTATGTTTGCGTTTGCATGGTGTTGGCATATTTCTTTTTTTTTCAATTTCATTGGACTGCTCCATTAGCGATGTGATTTGTTTAAGGAAAATGCTTTGCCGCCTAATTTTGGCAATCGACAGCCGCAATTTAGGCATAAAAAATAAACCAAACCCATTAAAAAGTTTGATATGCAATTTTTTCAGTAAATTTTCTTACACCAAATAAGCGTATAAACTCCGCTGCATGACAGTTTTACCATTAAAAAAAAAAACAATAAGTAAATAAAAACAAAAAAAAAAAAAAAACAAAAGTTTGTTGTCATCCACCAGCACATAGAGCGTCTACGAGTATCTAAATAACAAACTGGAAAGGCAGGGACTATGATCGGGCTCTCCCGACTATAGAATACCCTTCACCCAATCCACAATTCAATAAATTTCTTTTTATACCTTGTACCAAAAAATGGTAAAGTTGTGCAAATTTATGTAAAGGTATGAGCAAACGTATCTCGGAAACGGTTAGACCTACAATCACCAAATTTGGCACGAAGACTCTTCTAATCCATAGGCATAACGAGTTTATTTTTTTTTTTCGATTTTCAACCTATAACATATAGCTGCAATAGGAACGATCGTGTGAAACCCCATATTTAGTAACAAAAACCGCTTTGTTTTTCAAGATATCGTTTCCCAATCACATATCTAAAAATTATGTATATCGGTTTACTATATCATATAGCTGCCATAGGAAAGATCAGCCGAAAAACCACACTTCCTAACCAAAACCCTTTTGTTTTCTAAGATATCGTTTCCATTTGCATTTATTCATTCTAGCTTATTATATTTTATTATATTACATATCTCAATATTATACATATCGGTTTACTATATCATATAGCTGTCATAGGAACGATCGGCCGAAAAAAAACATTTACTGAGAAAAACTTTTTTGCTTATTAAGATATCGTTACCAAATTTTGGGTTTAGTGATTTAAAGTAATATTCAATCATATTCCCGAATATGATAAATATCGGTTTACTATAACATATAGCTGCCGTATGTTTAGGAGAGCAGCAGAACTGAGCAGCTATCAATAACGTCTTGTAATTGAAATCAGCATCATGGGGCACAAGAAAGACCTACCTACGTGGTAAAGAGGTGAAGCAGCTTGGAGGTTAAAGAACTACTCAATATATTTATACATTATATGTATGTATGTAATAATGAATCAAATAAGGGGCAAAAATACATACATACATGAAATAAATAAATTACGAATATTTGTGTTTACATGCAGTTGTGCCGGCAGCTGTGAAATCATTTTTCAATTCTCACATGTATAACTAAAAAACGTAAAGAACTTCATACGAAAGACATAAAATGTTATTTGCATACTTCATGGGGCAGAGGCGTGTAATGCATGTGACCACACGTGTATGCATGTATGTGTATATGTACATACATATGTATTTGCGCATGTAACATCTTTTGCAGCTAAGCAAAATCAAATGGCAAACACTCAACTCCATTCCAATTACAAAAAAAAAAAAAAAAATGCCCCTAGGGTGACATTATGTCTGCTTATAATACGAGTTTTTGTATATTGTATACGTGTGTGTGTTGTGCATGGGAGTCTTATTGATATTTGTACAAGATTAGTTATTGTTGTCCTTTTGTGGCTGTGGTGCGCTTCGTCGTTTATGTAAATATGTGATATTTATTAAAACTCGTCGTGATCTTTTTCGGACTGTCTCTCTGAGGGTATGTGTATGTGTGGCATTAGTTAGCCTTGTGAATTGTGCCGCATACGTCTATGTAATAGCTTTCAACAATGTTGTAAAGTTTTTATATATATTATACACTTAAAACTAAAACAAAAATAAAAAAGCAAAATCCAAAATTCACGCGGCAGCGGCAGCAGCAACAGCCAACGCATGGCCAAAACGCAACGCAGTTCATCGTTGCCAAAACTATAACAGAATCTTCTGAGCTACGCAAAATATTTTCTTTTTTATACCCTGTACCAAAAAATCGTAAAGGGTATATTAAAGTTGTGCAAATGTATGTAACGGGCAGAAGAAGGCGTGGTAGACCCCTCAATGTATATATATTTTTGATCAGCATCGAAAGACGAGTCAATCTAGCCATGTCCGTCTGTCCGTATGAACGCACGGATCTCGGAAACGATTAGACCTACAATCACCAAATTTGGCACGAAGACTCTCCTAATCTATAGACATAACGAATTTATTTTGCTTTTTCGATATTCAACCTATAACATATAGCTGCCATAGGAACGATCGGCTGAAAAACAATATTTACTGAAAAAAACTTTTTTGTTTATTAAGATATCATTACCAAATTTTGGATTTGACAGTTTTAGGCAATATCGAATCATACTCCTGAATAAAATAAATATCGGTTCACTATAACATATAGCTGCCATAGGAAAGATCAGCCAAAAAATGGCTTTTAATAAAAAAAGATTTTTTTTTGTTTTGGATTGGGTACAGCGTTTTGAATAGTCGGTTACGCCCGACTATAGCCCTGCCTTTCGAGTTTCTATTTGCCGCTACTGCTTCTTCACATGGTACATACTACACTCGTTTCGGCTACTCGCAGCAAGTCACACCCACGCGTCACATACAGTGTCAGGGATTTGATTTTAATTTGTTTATAATTCTGTTACTCGCTTTCGCCTTTGTTTCTGCAGCTCTTCAACATTTAATTTTGTGTGCATTTGTTTTGACAAACAACAAACATCGTCACAACGAAAATTACAACAAACTTATGTACATATAGTATGTATATATTGCCATAAAATTATTATTAGAAATATATAAAATAAATCAAGTCAGTCGTGTATGTGCCAGCTGATTTATTTACGCAAATCGGCTGCGAACTTTTACATACGCTTAAGAATATTTAGAAATATATGTACATATATCATATGCTTTACTTTTAATCTTTAATACGAGCAACTTAAATTTTCATGCATTAAGCAGATCACTAAAAATAAAACGGGAGCCGAACACAAACATACAAAAAAAAACAAGTATTTAATTATATATGTCAAATTTATTAGAAAAAAAATAAAATCAACAAACAGAAAAGCAATCAGCAGCATAAACAACGAAAATAATTGGCCATGTCTGCTTTGCTCGCCATCCATTGTCAAAATCGTCGTCTTCGACAAATGAGCGAGCAAAAGCAAAAGATGTACGGGCAATCAAATGCTTAAAAAAGATAAATTCCTCTCAAAACAAATGCACGAGTTTCCCATTTTCCATCTTTTTGGTTTTTTATTTTTCTTTTTTAGTATATATTTTTAAGGTATAACTTTGTCTTTTGATGATGATAGCAGTAAACAAAAAAGCAGAGATTTCGAATTTAGTTTCAAAACAAACTTGTAACCACAACAACAACAACAAGAAAACTTGAGCATATGTAAACATAAAGTACAAGATAAGAGGCTGCGTAAAAGGGTCATCAGGTAGCAACGTCGCGTGTCGCTGCCGTCTTGGCCATGAGTTATGCTGTGCATATTACAAACTTTCACCTCTAACCTGAATTAGCTTGAATATTTTACTACGTAATTGGCACTCAGTCCCATCAAATCTGATACTAAATATAATAGTTCTGCATAGAAGTTTCTCGCTGTGCAGACTAATGCAACTAGACTTACTAAAAAAGTTTATCCTTTGGGTTATTACTTAGTATATTGTATTTTTATACCCTGTACCAAAAAATGGTAAAGGGTATATTAAAGTTGTGCAAATGCATATAACGGGCAAAAGAAGACGAGGCAGACCTCACAAAGTACATATATTCTTGACCAGCATCGAAATTCGAGTCGATCTAGCCATGCCCGTCTGTCTGTCTGTCCGTATGAACGCACGGATTTCGGAAACGGTTAGACCTATAACCAGCAAATTTTGTACGAAGACTCCCCAAATCCATAGGCATAACGAGTTTATTTTTTTTTTCGATATTCAACCTAAAACATATAGCGGCCATAGGAACGATCGCCGAAAAAACCACACTTCCTAACCAAAACCCTTTCTTTCTATCTAATGTCCAATCACATATCTCAATATTATGTATATCGGTTTACTATATCAACAACATTTACTGAGAAAAACTTTTTTGGATTTGATCATTTTAAGTAATATCCAATTATATTCCTGAATATGAAAAATATCGGTTTACTATAACATTTAGCTGCCATAGGAACGATCGGCCGAAAAATGGCTTTTACTAAAAAAAAAAATTTTTTTTCGTGAGATATCCTTACATAATAAATACAAAATATTGAAGCAACAAAAAAAAATATTCAGTTTTGGATTGGGTACACGGTTTTCTATAGTCCGTTACGCCCGACTATAGCCCTGCCTTTCTAGTTAAACAATTAGATTGTGCAATTAGAATGCATTATATATTCCAATGGCATGTGCTTACCCTAGTCTATAGAATTCGATTGGTTTCTAATCTACATTAATCATTTATTATGAGGAACTGTAAAAAGTATATTGAAATGCTCTAACAATTATTAAATTCTTACAATAATAAGGCGAACAGTAAATCACATGGCCGCCGCCTGCTGCCTGCTGTATTATGCTCGCAGCATATATCCTCGTGCATGGAATTGCCTGCCAACTCAAAACAAAGCTTATCCGAAATGAAGCAGCGAACTTCGCTCACACAATACCAGCTGACACGCACACGCACACATATACAGAGACACACAGAATTGTACAAATGCTCCTGACACGTTGTAGTGTATATTACATTTTCACAAATGAATATCACATGAGAAAACACAAAAGCTGAAACATATGAGAAGCAAAAGTAATAGAAATAATCAAGAGCAAGCCAGCAGCCCGGGACCCCGTGTACCCCCTTCTCGAAACGTTCAATCGCCTGTCTGCCAGCATACTCTTGCGGATCATGTGTGTTATGAATGCAGTATACATTTGCAAGGCAAACGAGTGACATAAATGAATTTTAATTTAAAATACTATGCAAGCATTCAAGTTTGCAGCTGCTGCTACTAGTCCTCTGCTGCTTGGCAGTTTCTCTTCTGGATTTGAGTTTTTGTTCGTATTTTGTCTACTTCATTTAACTGCTGCCACACTGGTGCAGCTACGCGCAAAAGTATGCAATGTTTGTTGACTTTGTTAGGTTTCTTTTTATACCCTGTACCAAAAAATGGTAAAGGGTATATTAAAGTTGTGCAAATGTATGTAACAGGCAGAAGGAGGCGTGGCAGACCCCATAAAGTATATATATTCTTGATCAGCATCGAAAGGCGAGTCGATCTAGACATGTCCGTCTGTCCGTCTGTATGAACAAACGGATCTCAGAAACGGTAAGACCTACAATCACCAAATTTGGCACGAAGACTCTCCCAATCCATAGACATAACGAGTTTATTTTTTTTTTTTCGATATTCGACCTATAAGATATAGCTGCCATAGGTACGATCGGGTGAAAACCCACGTTTAGTAACAAAAACCCTTTTGTTTTTCAAGATATCTTCACCAAATTTTGGATTTAACAGTTTTACCTAATGCCCAATCACATATCTGAAAATTATGTTTATCGGTTTTGTTTATTAAGATATCGTTAGCAAATTTTATTATTGACGATTTCAAGTAATATTAAATCATTGCCGAAAAACAACATTTATTGAGAAAAACTTTTTTGTTTATAAATATATCGTTAACAAATTTTAGATTTGATGATTTGAAGTAATATGCAATCATATTTTTGAATATTATTAATATCGGTTTACTATAGCATATAGCTGAAGTAGAAACAATCGACCATAAATTGGCTTTTATTAAAAAAAAATTTTTTTTCTTGAAACATCCTATCATAATGAATAAAAAATATTAAGGAGCAAAATAATAGATTCAGTTTTTGATAGGGTACAGGTTACGCCCGACTATAGCCCTGTCTTTCTAGTTTTTCTTCTCATTATTCATATGTTTTCGTTTCTACGTAACTGAGCTGTGCAATAAACTTAAATAACATAAGACATGCAGCCTTTGCCATAAACCTACTCCACTTCACTTCACTCCACTCCACTGTGCCCTGCTCTGCAATGCTGTGTGGGCTGCGTAAGCATTTGTTGCATAGCGGCATAAATTTGTGACAATTGCGTGAGGCAATGCAAGCTGCAAGAAATTATTGCAACGACGAAAAAGAAGAAGAAAGAAAAACAAACAATATAAGATGCCATTGCTGTCGCAGGTAATAAAAATGCGAAATAAGCAGTCGACATAGGAAAAGTCACTTTACGGCAAATGCTGTTTTTGGCAAAATGTGCATAAAATCAAATTCATTTCCGCTGAGTGAGCGCAATCCAAGACACATGAGAAGTCACAAGATAACTGCCAAAACCACGGACACCAAAGCGCATAGCCGGCAGACAGCAAGACGGCATTAAAAACGTGTGTTAATTTCCGTTGCCACAGTAGAGTAATCAACCGCAGCAGCAACAACAATGCACCGCCAACAATGACAGCAGCTGACAACACCAAGAACAACAGCAATGACATTTGTGTGTTTAATAATAATAAAACAAAAAAACAAATTAGAACGAAAATATGTGTAATTGAAATCAGTTGTGCTGCTGACAACGCAACGCACACGCACACACGTCCATTGCATCTTAAACATAATCAATCAATCAATAGCATGAGCATCATCATGATGATCATCGCCAACAACGTTAATGTCAAAGGGGCAAGTTTAGCTGCACAATGCCATTGGCAGCAAATACAAATACAACGACAACAACAACAACAACAGGAGAAGCACCAGCAGCAATAGCAATAATAATAACAATAACAACAACAAGACTTAAGTAAAAACCAATTTTTTAACATAAAAGACAGAAAACGATGGAAAGCAAAACAGAAAATAAAGCGCCGCGCTGTTGCGAGTGTCACTAATGAAGATTATGCTGTCCTGCCACCGTTAAATGATAATATATGACAGCAGGAAGCAGCGAAACAAAGCGTAGACAGCACGACAACGCGGCAACGTGACAAGCGAACAACGCTACGTGATAGGCGAACAACGGTGTTAAATAACTGCCGGACAGGACAGCACAGAACAAAGCAGGATAGAACAGCACAGTACAGAACAGGACAGGGCAGGACATGGGACAAGACAGGACAGTAATTCATCATTACTCACTTGCCAAAGGAAGTGGCGACGATGGCAATAAACGATTTGGGACGATTGAAAGTGCGGACGTGTAAGCTGCGCAGTTATTCGGTTGGGCGGTTGGATGTTGGGTAGCCAACAAAGCTGCAAGGACAATAATGACACTTTTAGCTTAAAGGATTTATCACTTAAATGTTTATTGATTTCGCACTGCTGCGACTGCGGATAGGCACTATTTTGGGCTGGGCTGGACTGGGCTTGGCTATCGACTGTCGACGCTTGCTTGTCGGTCTGGACAGTAAAAAATCACATTAAAATTAAAAGGAAAAAAAAAAGACTGAACACTGAAAATTGCGCAGGCAAAAACCAAAGCCAACGACGTATGGCTGTGTGGAGCTGTGTGTGTGGCAACAATGGCCAGCGGAAGGGTGCAGCGGAAGTAAATGAAATGAGCACTTCCTGTGCGTTGCCTTCCAATGCGTAGCCGACTGCTTTGCTGTCGTGTTAAGCTGTAATTAACGACTGTGCAACGCAGAGAAAATTGAGTGGCGAGAATGCCGCAGTGTGCAACGTGTCACGGTGCGTGCCATTAAAAAAATTCAGCTGCAATTGTGCCTGGGAAAAATGGCAAACGAAGACGACGACGGTGGAATTTCACAAGCGACTGCCAGCGTACAAACCACGCGGATGGCGACTCCCAGCGAATGAACTTTGTCTTTGCGCGCGCTCCCGCAAGTCAAAAAACCATTTTTTTTGTTGGAGTTTGGCATTGACAAGAACGCAGCCAAGTCGCGTAGACGGCAACTAAGTGTCGCTGAGTATGTGCAAAATGTCAAAGCAAACATTCGGCTGCCGTTGACATGCATGCGAACAAAGATGAGGATGAGTATGAACATGAGAATAAGTATAATCATAAGCACATGTGTGCATGTGTGAAGAGGATTTAAAAATGCAAAACAGCATCAAAAGTTAAGCACGTGACAACATGGCGTATGCGCGATAAGCGCCAGATTTCAACAAACAGCTGACATGTGGAAAATAAGCAAAATCAAACACTTAGCAAGAACACAAAGAAGACAAGGCAAGTGCAACAGTAGCAGCATCAGCAGCAGCAGCAAAAGCAACCATAATAACAAAGCTGAGTGTCAGCTCAGTGACAGTTAAACCAAAACCAACAACCCAAACCGTCGCAGTACCTTGCCAAAAAGTGACAATAGAACTGAGAGAAATTAGAGAGCGAGATATAGAGAGAAGGAAATGGTGCCCACAGGCCACAGCCAAATAATAAATAAGAGAGAGACGACAACGGATGAGTAAAGCACACCAACAAAACAAAAGCATACCAAATAAAAAAAGTAAGGCAACGACAAAAGCGACCAAGAAAAAATAAGACAACAGGAAACAGGAAACAAGTACGCAATGCTCGGTAGCAACTCGAAAGGAAATTAATTAGAGGCAAATACTGAACGTATTTCATTAATTTGCATGCGCTGCATGCATTTGGTTCAGCAAATGCGGGCAACTTTGTGGGCGACGGTTGCTCCGATTTACGACTGTAAGAATCATGACACGCTCTTTGCTCTTGGCACACGCAAACGTGGCTGCTTGTCTCTGGCTCCGACTCTGACGCTGTGTCAGTTCTAACCGAACGCGTGACCTTCTCCGTTGGCTTGCCTCTAGCCAGTCACACAATCAGCCAGCCAGCCAGCCAGAGTCAACCAAGCATTCAGTCAAGTGCTGCTACTGTCTCTGCTGGCGCTGTTATGCGTGGCAGTCAGTAGCAGCTCCCTATGTGCGCATAACAAAATGGCGTGCGTTGTGTCTTCGCCTGTGTTCGCTTGTTTGGCTTGTTCTGGCAGCAGCAAAACAAACGTCTAGCGCAAGAATAAACAATTTGCATAATACGTACTACGTATGTACACTCATTCTCTCTCTCTCTCTCTCTCTGTCTCTCTCTTTCATATACTACTCGACAAATATTACACGCGAGTACAACAACAAAACTCATTATTAAGAATTATTTTTTTGTTTTTGTTTCTTTTTTATTTTTCATATTCAGATTACTTCTTTCTTTCCACGTTTGTTTCATGTTTCTTTTGTATTTTATTTTTTAGCATTTGTTATCGTTGTTGTTGTTGTAGTTGCTAAAAACTATTGCCTTTGGCTGGCATACTCATTCATAGTCAGTTGTCATTATGTGCGTCGACCCGCAAAACAAGACCAGTGTTGGAATATATACAATATAATAACTTCGCCCTTGGCCAGAATACCAAAATTAACTGTCAACTGCTGCCTGCCGCTGGCAGAACTTGCTTTGCTTATTTTTTTCTTATTTGTTTGCCAATTCATCGTCGTTTTTGTTGCCAAAAGTTTAGAGCCGCTTTTGGCAGATCTGGCATTTATCATTTGAGCCTAATGACCATTTGTAAAAGTTATGAGCCAAAAGCAGCAGCAGTAGCCAACTTTGTTTTTGTTTTCATTTGCTTTATTTTATTTACTTATTATGAAACTGCTAATTAGTGACATAATCGCTCAAAACGCATTAAACAAGTTATTAGCCAATTGCGAGTTGGACGACAAAACTTCGCCACGCTGCGGGAAAAATGGCTGAATGAGAATTAGCAAGGCTTTATTCCGTGTTTGAACGCCAATACAAAGCGCCAAGGGGCATTTTTCTCGTTAATAAATATAATTTCACATTGCCACTTGCCGGTTGAGCCTTGAGGCGAAAACGAATTAAATAAACCAATTTTTACCATTATAATTATGAAATTTGTAATGTTTGCCCAATTGCTCAGATAAAGTGAAAACAATATAAACTTTGAAGGCATCTCAGATTCAATGTTTGGGCAGATAGCAGGGGATAACCCGATAAACCCCAAACTTCAACTTTCGCCAATGGAATGGTTTGCGGTATATGCTTAAGTGTTGTATAATATTTTTACAATTTCTGTTTATTAGTAAACAATATGCATATGATCCATGATCTACTTAATGCCAAAAGTTCTGCTTAACATTTCAATTAAAACTAATGGAGATGGAGTTGGCTTCGTTGGGGCAAATAACATATTTCCATGTTGTCTGACATTGCCATTTCCCTGCTCTCTATTGCCTAAAAGAAGCCCAAGCCTGGTCAGGCTCTGCGAGTGCGAGAATTTAATACGAAAATTAGATGTAGGTAACGGACATTAAATGAAGGTAAGCAAGCAAACAGCAGCTGCTGAACAAAGGAAACGCAATAAGTCTACCCATATCCACAGCCAGTCGTCCGCTCGTGCACGTGTTGCGACGACATGAATTTAATTGAAATAAATGTACTCTATAGCTTAGCACATGTGTACATACGTAAATATTTATGAACACATATTTTAATTATACACAACATATAGTGACAGGCACATTCGCACACTCATACTCGCCCACACAGCAGACGGCATATTCATGTTTTTTTATGACTACAATTATATTTGATAATGTTTAATTTAACGCGGCATACTCTACTCACACATTCTCAGTGCACGCTTGCATATACAGTCGAACTTCTATATAGAGAATGTCGAGGGGACAAAATTAAACTTCGTAGATATATAGATATAATATTTTATTAACAGTTATTGGGTTTGATTTTTAAACTTTTCCTTCTCAATAAAAACTTCAAGCACATTAAGAGAAGCAAAAACATTTTCAGGCACGTTATCTATCATCCCGACAAAGGTGCGCAGTACTTCAACTTCTGATATAGTTCGCTAAATTGTGGGTAGCTTCATCAACTGCAAACTGAGAACTGATGTAAACATATGGAACTAGGGATGACATTCTGTTTACCGTGTTTTATCATAAAATTTATAATTCAGGACTTCCTGTAAATACATTTTTATATTTGTCGTAATAAAATTTGTTATAGGGAGATTGAAAACGCATGAGAATTCGAGTTATGGGCGTAGAAAAAAATTCGCTACAAGGAAATTCGTTACAAGGAAGGCAAAACATACTGAAAATTTAACGAAATTGCAGTATTCTACAAATTAATTCATTATAAAAAAACTTCGTTGTATAGAAGTTCTTAACAGAGAAGTTCGACTGTAATATATATAATATAATATATATATATATATACATATATATGTATATATATATATATATGATATATATACATATATATGTAGTTAGTTTTTAATAAATAAGTTCACATCAACTCATTGCAGGTCATCGAGGAACGCATTACACACATTCCCTATGTGCCCGCACAGCCGGAACCGCTCAACCAGCCCACGGGCAACGAACCAAAGCCGCGACCAGTGGGCGAAGAGAATGGCATTGTGGTATTCAATTACAATCCCATAAGTGCTGTCAATTATGTAAGTATCTTCTTTTTCTTTTCTTTCTTTATGTCTTTCTTTCTTTCTTTTTCTGTGTGAATGCTTTGTTTTATTACAAAGAGTTAAATGTTAAGAGAACGCACAAGACAAATACAAAAAAATAAAAAAGCCACAAAATCCACAAACAACAACAAAACTAATGATGACTTAGTGCATACTACACATGTTTAAAAACATGTTTAATACATAGTTGTGTGTCTGTCGATTCTTGATTCGTTTACATGGCTGCATCCGATTCCCCTACAAAGCGACACTTGGTGTGTAGGCAATAAGATACAAGTAACAAAGTAAACTATTTGTTCACACGCCTGCTAATCAAACTAACGAAGTAACAAAATAACTAACAAACATAAACAACAGAAACTTGCTTAAAACAACAGCAACAACAACAACAGACTTTTGTTTGCTTGCTTTTGCTTGCCTGTCCTTCAACTAATCAATAAAAACAAAACAAAAAAAAAGAGAAAAGAAACAAAATTATAATTAAACGAATCAATACGCTTCATGATTTAGCATGGCCAAGAGAAAAAAGCGCAACGCAAATCGAAACACGATGATTCAAGCGATTCAGATGACAGCTCAGACTCGCCGGGTGCATCAACGCCACCGAGTCGCAACACGCCGAACCAGCGTAGTGCTCAGCTGAAGACGACCGTGTCGAAGATGCTCACAACGCTCAATGCACGTTCCACGAGCAACTCGAACGAAGATGACGACGATGAGGATTTCATTGAAGATGATGACGATGACGACGACGGCGTGGACGCCATTAAAGATGGTATTGCTCTGCGTGCACATATGAAACGTGTCAATAGAAACAACAACAATTACGATGAGTACGATGATGAAGACGACATATCCAGACTGTGCAGTGAGCAAATGGCTGTAAAAGAGAAGACAATCATCAAGGAGATCATCAATGCGGCCAAGCAGAAGCAATATTTTCTCGGCATCGATGACGTGGGCCAAGTAATGAAAGACAGTCAAGCAGCAGCTGCGGCACAAAGTCATCTGAATGTTTCTGATGTTGCCAATGACAATGATGATGATGATGACATCGAAGACATCTGGGCAAATAAATCACCAGAGTATAAGACAGCATCACCGAATTACATACTGAATCAGTTTGGCAAGGAAGTGTCAAAGGCGCTGATCAACAAAATGACCGAGGGGAAGTGCTGCAGCGCCAACGGTGGAGGTGTACCAACAACAACAGCAGCAGCACGAGCGTCATCCAAGTACGCCGTGACACCCGTAAGACTCTCAAAAAAGAATATACGACGTTTAGAAGTTGCCTTCAATGCTAAGAATAATAAAACGAAAGCAAAAACCAAATCGCGAACTGCTTTAAAGATGAAGAAATCGGGAACGAAAACCAAAAATAAAACAAAAACCAAATACAAAACAAACACAGCAACAAAAACTAAGACGAAGACTAAATCTTACAGCAGTCATCATAACATTAATAACAATCACGGTCAAGATGATAATGACGATGACGACGACGACGACGACGATGACGACGACGATGACGACGACGATGATGATGATGACAACGATAGTGATGACGTTAGTAGCGATAATGCCGCGCGCGCTGGCATTGCTGACTGCGATACGCTGAGCATAGTTAAGCGCGAGCGTCTTGCCGGCGGTGCCAATGGCGGTGGCCCCAGCTTTCGCACAATTTGCGCTGGTTTAAAATATCAAGACGCCGGCGACTATGAGCTACAATTCAGCAGTAAGATCATAAGCAGCGTCGTACCACAGGGCGGGCGCAGGGGGCAGAATTACGGCATAATAGGAGCAGTAGGAGCCGATACAGCAGCAACAGCAGCAGCAGCAGCACTAGCGGCAGCGACAGCAGCAATGCCGTCACAAGCGTGCAATGCCACTGCGGCGATCAAGGCTGCTGCTGCTGCAGCTGCACGGGCTAGACAGAGACCGAGGCATGCGTATTTCGATAATCCATGTATGACATGTAACGGCAACGGCACCGCAATGCCAATAACAATGACCAAGACACCAGCAACGACCTTAACGACAACGACAATAACAACGACAATGGAAACGTCCAAGCATACTAATTACACGTATAATAATTATAATAATAATAATACAAATAATAACAATCTTGCTAATAAGAAGAAATGCACTAGCGATAGTCACTGTAAGGATAACGATAGCTGCTCGAATAGCAGAATCGTTGAGAATAGAAGTACCAGTTCAAATATGAATAGCAATTCTCCTTCCCATACTAACAGTCCAAGCAATAACAATAACAACGATAACGATGACACATGCTCTATTCAATCGCAGTTCAGTCGCTCAGCGGTCGGTGGCGCCAAATTCGTCTCGAATTGCCATCCCTGCAATGCCGACGACTACGATGGCCTCGAGTTCGAGTCACGCTTCGAGTCGGGCAATCTGGCCAAAGCGGTGCAAATCACGCCAACCTATTATGAGCTCTACTTGCGTCCCGATCTCTACACGAGTCGCTCGAAGCAATGGTTCTACTTTCGCGTGCGGCATACCAAAAAGAACATGATGTACAGGTGAGTTGAAAAACATTGATCCTAAGATCTATTTAATTTGATCCTAAGCTCTTTGATTTTTCAATACTTGGCTTACATACCCACTTTTTTATTACTGCTGCCTAGATTCTCCATTGTTAATCTGGTCAAATCGGATAGTCTGTACAACGATGGCATGCGTCCGGTTATGTACTCCACAAAAAATGCTAAAGACAAGCAGGAGGGCTGGAGTCGCTGTGGCGATAATATTTGTTACTATCGCAATGACGAGGAGTGAGTATTTCCATATTTCATTCGTTAGTTATTTATGTTATTTGAATGTTATACTTATCTTTTCTTTGCGTATTTACAGTGGCAATTCGACTAACGAGGAGGAGGAGGACAGCTCGACATATACTTTGACATTTACCATACAGTTCCCAAACGATGATGATACGGTTTACTTTGCACACAGTTATCCGTATACATACAGCGATTTACAGGTAAGTGCTTAGGGTTGTATCTTCTTTTTATAAGTATACTTTATGCCGACTATTAAAAGGATTATCTAATGGAAATACAAAGGAATCCTGTGAAATCGAAATTCTGCAAATTAAGACTGTTATGCCGCACACTGGCTGGGAACAATGTCTATTATTTAACTGTGACGGCGCCATCGCCCAATGAGGAGGTCATGAAGGTAAGTCACAATAGAAGGACACAAACCAGAGTTGTCACATACTCCGTTGTAGGTCGTTGTTTAAATTACATTTGATTTGTGCGTAAACAGTTCCACAGGCAGATATGCATGCATACACATGAATCTTAAGCAGCACAAACATGGCCGAAAATAACAAGAGCAAAGGAACAGCAAAATTCAAAAGCAGACAAAACACCTGTAGACGGGTGCTAGTATTTGCGCTGCACGCAAATTATAGCATGGTTTTATTTCTACATTTGAATGTAATCCCGTGCAGAAAAGTTGTCCGAGTGGAAAGGGTTTTTTACTATATTCACATATTAGTGTATTATTAATATAAGAGACTATTCTGTCACTTAGTATATGTGCTCATATTTAACTCAATGACCTCTTATGAAGTATGCTCATCAAAAACTCTGATATATTCCTTCTTCTTTTGACGCTTATTGACATTAACTATTGCACAAAATTACTAATACAAGTACATTAAAAGCAAAAGCAAGCGAAATGATACAAGACCAACAAAAACATCAACAACCACAGAGCGAACTGACAAAAAAAAAATACTGCATCCGAACACAGGGAAGATGTGTTAACGGTTTTATTTTGATCTCATCTAATACGGCACACGTTCATTGTTGTACAATAACCACACTATCATGCAAGACAAGAACATAAGTGCGAGCATAAAAGAATATTCTACAGCTTTTTGGTCAGCAAAAGCAAAAAGTATTGTGCACAACAAAACAAACATTGAATGGCAAATACATTTGTAAAATCAATTTTCGTCAGCAAATGGACCAAAATTGTTGTGCCGCTGTTGCGAACAACGACCACAGAGCGAGACTCATTGGCGCTGTTATGTCGCTGTTGCTAACAGAATTCATTTCCAAAAGCTTAGATTATGCCAAAACGACAAAAAAGCGTTCTTCAATTAATTAATTTTTAAACAAAACTTGCTACACTCGTGACAACTGTTTTCCGGCCATGCCTAAAAGCGCACAACTTCTGTTTCCGCTGCCGCCACCACTTCTGAAGTTTCAGCACAGTTAAAGCGGCATTCCTATGCTGTGCCATACCATACAATGCTATGAGTGGTTGTTTACACTTGTGCGTCTGCAGTGTCTCATGCGCGTGTACATTTGCTTTTGCTCAGTTTAATTAGAATAATTCGTTTGACTTAGCTTGCGTAATTGAATATTACTTTTACAAAGTTTAATTTTTCCACTGCTTTTATTTTAATTGGTTCTTTTTATTTATTTGCTTTTTAATAATTTTGAAACTGCACAGCTGCGGTTTTGTCGTCGCACATCAGACAAAGGTTAAAGGTCGTAATATTCAAATACGAAATTTAACCAAAAAATCTGTAAATCAGAAAAAAAAAACCAAAAAATAAAAACCACAAAACCAAGCAACAAAAAATAAATTGTTATTATGTCACTTTTTAATATTGATTGTAGCGTGGCTGTCGTCGTGATTTTCCAAAAAACATTTGCCTAATTAGCCCAGTAACACACATAAAGCAATTTACTAAAAATCAAAGTCACAAAAGCCAAAAAGAAAAGCAACTAGCATGCAAGTGTTTGCCATGCGGGTGAATGTGTGAGTGTTTGGGTGTGGATGTGTGGGAGTGGGATGAACAAAACAAAACTTTTAATGAAGCTGTTTGGTTTCCTGACTTGCTCTGACAACAACAACAAAAACTACAGGCATTACAGCACATCTTAAAACAGAAAATAAACACACACATACACACAGAAATCTCATTAGCAATAATAACACATTTACTCGTAGTTAGCAGCGGCAGGCGTAAAGTTCACTACACAGACGGAGACAATAACAGGCAGAATATATAGAATGTATAGAAAATATTAAATTTAAAACTTTTGTCGATTGGCAATGTCAGAGATTCTCAAGATCTCTCATACATTAACAAGTGTATGGCAGGTTAAAAAGTTATAGTTAAATTCGAAAGTAGAGTAGTATGCAACATGTGAGCAATTATTCAAGAGAATCGCCGTGATATTACTTGCATAAAAAATTAATTACATATACGATTGCTATAAATAAAGAACGCTTAGCTTTATAGGACCAAGTTTTGTCAAGTTTGTTGGAAGATAAAGGGGTTCGAGATTCGAACTGAGACTGGGCGTGCCCATGCGCAAGTAGATTCAGACAATAAAAAAGTAAAATGAAATGGACTAATTAAGCATTAAATAAGCTTGTTTTTGTGGTTCTTGTTGGATTTTGTACATTTCCACAAAAAATTCTCTGCCATTTTACAACGGCCAAGTGGATAACTCAGCTCAGCACGCGGATGACGAATGAACAAACAGAAACCCAAGTAAAGGCAGTGAAGGGACACGCGAACAAGCGTAAAACAATATTTTCAAGTAAATTCTGGGGGAATTCTGTTGGAGGCAAAGTATAAGAAGAATGAAAACTTTATTGATTATTTTTCTTTTATTGTATGTACTTTCTAAGCGCAAAAAATCAATCGTTGTATCTGCTCGCGTGCATCCCAGCGAAACGCCCGCTTCATGGATGATGAAGGGCCTGATGGACTTCATCACCGGTGATACGACGGTGGCCAAGCGTTTGCGACACAAGTTCATATTTAAACTGATACCGATGCTTAATCCCGACGGCGTCATTGTGGGCAATACGCGCAACTCATTGACTGGCAAGGATCTGAATCGTCAATATCGTACTGTGATACGTGAGACCTATCCATCTATTTGGTATACAAAAGCCATGATAAGAAGGTGAGTGTCAAGAAGAAGAGTTGCCATGTGTTCTCGTATTGTGTGTGTGTATGTGTGTGTGTGTGTGTGTGAGTTTTAACTATGTTACATCAACATTCGACGACTTGCAGACTGATTGAGGAATGTGGTGTTGCCATGTACTGTGATATGCACGCACACTCACGCAAGCACAACATATTCATATACGGCTGTGAGAATAAACGTAATCCGGAGAAGAAGCTAACGGAGCAGGTCTTCCCATTGATGTTGCATAAGAATGTTGCCGATAGGGTGCGTATACGTAATTTCATATTGCAAATTAAATATGCATGCAAAAGCCAACTTTTGCACTTTTTTTTTTGAATTTCTTTTTCCATTTTCTGATTTTTCTTTTTTTTTAATTTTTCGCATGTCATACTCATCAGTTTTCCTTCGAGAGCTGCAAATTCAAGATACAACGCAGCAAGGAGGGCACCGGCCGCATCGTCGTATGGATGCTGGGCATTACGAATAGTTACACTATTGAAGCATCGTTTGGTGGCTCATCGTTGGGTGGACGCAAAGGAACACACTTCAATACACAGGTGAGTATGCACGAATACACAAGATTGCTAAGTGCAGCTGTTTAGCTGTCCGTTCCTCCGTACCTCCTTATCAAGCAGAGCAGGCAGTTACAGCAATATGTTAAAATGTTATCGCAGGCGGTAGTCGTCATTGCCAGAATTAAGTTTGAAAAACGATTTTACAGAGTAGGAAATTTGAGTGCATTTTTGCTTGTTTATATAAACCAAATAGGTCAAAACGAACTTAATTGTTTTTCAACGTAATTCTTTCATAGTAAGACATTTTGTGTAAATTTCCCCATATTTACCAAGCAGACTTTAGTTATAATTATTTCACATTACCATAACTTTCATTATACCAAGTGCTTGCCTCTGCAAACAAAAGCGAGTGGCTCATCGTGAAGTCAAAATCCGTTCAATTCCAATTGAACACAACGACTTAAGTGAAACATTAATCATAGAAACACACACACTCAAAAAACTCACACACATCGTAACGTAAACTGCAAAAGCAAAGAAACACAGGCGAGAGCACAAAGCCGGAGTAAATAATGTCCCTTACTTGATTAAGCTTCATGTATGTAAATTTACTTGTGAGATATCGCAAAATAATATTGATACAAGAAACGCAAACAGCGCACAAACAATGCAAAGATAAGCAAACCACACCACACCCAGTCACTCATTCACCCACCGCGGCATGTGCATTCATTTTGCTATGCTGCAGCATACACGCGACGCTGTTCAAGTTATCGGTTTTGGCATTCCTTGCCTCTGTTGTCCTTCATTGTATATACTGTGTAGACTGCATACTGTATACACTGCTGTAAGACGCTTTAGCCTTAGTGCTTTATAATATTAAGTAGATGCACTAAAATAATTAAACTTAACTAAAACGCGAGTGATGAGTGCAAAACAACAAGAAAAACTCGCATAAATATAATTATAAATAAATAAACAAAAACACGCATAATGATGATAATGAAATAATAGTTTCGCACTTTGTCGTTGTGTGTGTGTTGCTATAATTTTGCACACTATGTCAGCGCAAAAACTATTAAGAGAAGAAGAAGCAGCAGCAGCAGCGATGCCATGACATAAAGTTGAAACTTTTCTTATTAAAAAAACCAACCAAGCTGGTAGCTGCTAAATTTGTGCACATGTTATGTTTGTGCTTCATTTTTTTTTATTTTTTTGAGTTTTGTTTTGTGATAAAAGTTTAAGCAAGATATTTGCACTGTGAGGTGTTGCAATAAAATTGCTCTTGTCTTGCGTCGTTTACTTCGCTTATTTTTATATTGCCTTTGCTTAGCAGGCAAACACAAGGATAAGTCTTCGGCTCTGTCAGCATATTGAAACATTACCGTTGGGAAGCACGGGGTACGGGGCCGCGTGGTGACCATTACGTTAAGCGGCTTAGCTTGCTCAGTCGCAAAGCCTAAAGAAATCAAACTTTGTAAGCTGACAATAAACCCAGCAACAGAGACAGCAGCAGCAGCAGACGCAGCAACAGTCAGCAGCTCTTCGACGAGCTACGAGCCACGAGATAGGCACACCCTGTGCCCGTGCCTGCCGCGCCGCAACAGTTTAGTGTACACAAATGGAACGTAGCAGTGAGAGCATATAACACTATAAATGCTTGAGTAAGCATTCATCAACGAAGAAGAAATGACTGCACTAGCAACAAAAAGCAATAGCAAAAAAACATAAAAAAAAAAAAACTAGAAAGGCAGGGCTATAGTCGGGCGTAACCGACTATAGAAAACCCTGTACCCAATCCAAAGCAAAAAAAAATTTTTTTTTAGTAAAAGCCACTTTTGGCTGTTCATTCCTATGGCAGCTATATGTTATAGTAAACCGATATTTATCATATTCAGGAGTATGATTGGATATTGCCTAAAACTGTCAAATCCAAAATTTGGTAACGATATCATGAAAAACAAAAGGGGTTTTGTTACTAAATGTGGGTTTTCATCCGATCATTCTTATGGCAGCTATATGTTATAGGACGAATATCGAAAAAAAAAATAAACTTGTTATGCCTATGGATTGAGAGAGTTTTTGTGCAAAATTTGGTGGTTGTAGGTCTTAACGTTTACGAGATCCGTTTGTTCATACAGTCGGACGGACTGACGGACAGACAGACACACGGACATGGCTAGATCGACTCGCCTTTCGATGCTGATCAAGAATATATATACTTTATGGGGTCTGCCACGCCTCCTTCTGCCTGTTACAAACATTTGCATAACTTTAATATACCCTTTACCATTTTTTGGTACAGGGTATAAAAATAAATGCGAAAAAACGAAGACAAAAACGTTATGAAAAACGAAAGCAAAATATAGCAAAAATGCCGGAGAGCACTCAAGAAACTGATAATAGGAAACTTCCATGAGTGGCAGTATGTCTGTCCCTCGGTCTGACGCTCAGTCTTGTTGTTTGCACAATACACAATACAGCAGAGTACAGTTGTGTATTATGTGTAGGTTATATACATATATGCTACGTATTGAATGTGTGCTGATGGCTGGTGTGCTTTTACGCCTCATAGGAAATTACTTAAAAACTGAGTTTGTATTCGCCCAAGGAAAATAAAAAAAAAATTTAAGCAAGTGTTGTAAAACGAATAAAACCCCAACAGCATCAGCAGCAGCAAGTGCAAGCGAGACCAATGCAGCAGGTGCATGTTGCCAAGAGTAAGACGCTTTGTGCTTAGTTCGTGCTATTGTTTTTATTGTTATTGCTGCTTCTTCTCCACTGTCGTTTTGCTTTTTACTTAAATTCAACAAAGGCGCATTGAAAATACAACTTTACGCCAGTGGGACACTAAATTATTTGACTTTGAAATAAATTTAATATTGGTTTTAATTCGAGTTTTTTTTTCTATGCCATTCAATAATTCGGTATATATAATTCGGTTTCTTTAGACAGGTATTTTTGTAACGAGCTTAACAATGTAGTTATAATGGTAAAACATGAACAAATATCTTATTCCTAAACTATACAATTTTTGCCACAATTAAAACAGCGCACATTTCCGAAATAGTAATCCTACGTTTTTTTACCGTCTGCTTACATATGCACATTATATACTCTGAACATCAGTCAGGTTTATTAAAATAAAAATAATATATATAATATATGATTTATTTTTTTGCAGGACTACGAGCACATGGGCCGGGCTTTTTGTGAAACTTTGCTAGATTATTGCGATGAGAATCCGAACAAAGTAAAGAAACAGACAAAATTATTTAAACAAATCAGAAAGATAAGAAAACGCGAGAAACGCGAACAGAAAGCATTAAAATTACAGAAAATGGCCGAACAGGGATGTATAATCGATGAGAAACTTAAAGTGAAACGTTCTGTGGAGAAAAGTGTTTCCTAAGAACGTTTAAATATATATGTACATACTTACCCTATATGTACATAAATATGCCGCGAAAGACATGCTGTTAAACCGCAAACACACACGCCACAGAATAAAAACAACGAAAACACACTCTTCCGATGATAACATTAAGAAACAGCAACAAATAAACACAAATTACAGGCAGCAAACATTATCAGCTGCTTAAAGCAGTGCTACCATGAATTTTACTCGTACATTGTCAACACAATAAGCAAACGAGTAACTTGTGATTCAGATTGATATTTTGTTCTTTTTTTTTTTTACTATTAACTCACGTAGCGTTGCATATTGTTATTGTCTGATTATTGCCAGTAACAACATATGTACCTACTACATACTTAGCTTTATTTAAATTTAAATATTTACTTCCTTTAATAATTTCTGTATCTCGCATAGTTGCTTAAGCCCCATGTAGTTCTATTAGACTAAACATGCTTCCAAACCACGTTGTAACTACACTAGACCTAGGCTTTGTCGCCTAGGAATCAAGAGGAGACGCTTTAGTATGTGTGTGATGGCAACGTGTCTTTTCGTTACTTGTCAGTGTGTGTTTATAACTTCGTAAGCGATACTGTTATTATATACATACAATATTTATTACTCGCTCCCACTTTTGTCGTTTTGTTAATTCCAAACCCCGTGGTGTGTATATTGCGCGATATGCTACATACATACGTCACATGTATTTTTTGTCTACTTGGTACTGTCTTTTTACTAACCTTGACGACGTCCTGTTTATAGTTTTTTTTAAATCTAAGGAAATCAACGCCAACAGCCGCGAAACGGCCGTCAAAGTGAAAAAGACTACATTTTCTTGCGTTTATACATGTGTAAAAATAAGCAACACAGTCCCGTATCGGTCAGATTACACAAAAAAAAATTATTTAAATTTAAATTTTAAATAATGTTAAAATATTTATGCACA
>JBAMBQ010004904.1:0-88233 GCA_037044495.1 Stegana nigrithorax
GTACACCAACAGCAAGCGTTGCTGCTGGCATTAGCAGCCCCAATGGCGGCAGCAGCAGCAGCGACCCAACAACGATGCTAAGTAAGTAGTCGAAGTAGCCAATCGAATTAAGTTATGTTGTCGAATTCCGGCAGCACTTTTCATTTTGCCGCCCTTTGTGTGCTGCTGGCAAGATTCATTTTATAACTGATTTCTTTTTTCAGTTTTTTTTTTTTATTTTGGACGTGCAGTCGTGGTTTATTTCGTTGTCAATTTATTTCTTCTTTTTTTTTTTTTTCTTCATTAACAACGCTTTTCTTTTTCTTGTTTTTTTTTTCTTTTTTTTTTTTTTTTTGCTGAATTTGCAAATTCAATTAGTGCATGCATCGCATTCTTTTTCAGCATGCGGCTTTCTTGGTGTTGCTTGTATGTGTGCACAAGTTTACATGTACATATGTATATATGTATGTGTTTGTGTATTTGCATATGCATGCACCTTAACATTATACGACTATGCTAAGCGAATACACTACAAACATTTTTCTAAATGTTGTTGCCCAAGTTGATATGCATGCATAGGCATGCCGCAAAAGAATACTTCTTTGTCCATCAGACAATCAGAGCAAGACTCAGCACCTCACTCACTCTTTGTAAGACGGCGACAACCACAATGAGAAAGAAAGTATTAGTTGCATCTGGTCAACACTCACATTAGATCGCTCTGAGCCTCTCTTTCTAATGCGCATGTATCGCATAATCTTGCATAATTTCCATGCGATCATGCGTAGTTCAATGCGATGTGTTGTGACAATGCCGACAACTTTGACGATTGATGCATTCTCATGGCGTTGACTTTTCCGTGTTGCATTTCACTGCAATAAGAATACAACAAAAACAACAAAATCGACAAAAGTAACAGCAAGAGAGCACCAGAGTAGTACCAGGCTAATGCCACTTGGCAGCGGAATGCAACGCAAAGTAGCTGCTGTCGTTTTCGTTTCTATCTTTGTTTGACATTAATTAATAATTTCTAATCAGTCGCCATTGTTGTTGTCATATTGTGTTTGTATGTAAGCACTGTGAAATGCCGCTGCTGAGTCGCTTGGGCCAAATACGTAGTACATTAGAAAGCACTTTTCATTTGTGAATCTTTTTCTTATCTTAACAAGTCAATTTCAATTTACACGTTATGCTCTCAACTCGATTTTATTTGACGCGACAACGAACGTATGTAATGTAGGCATGCCTCTATGTCTGTGTGTGTGTGTGTGTGTATGTGTGTGAGTATGAGTCTATGCATGTTTGTATTTATGTGAAATGCGAATATGCATGCATGTACATAGATACACATGTGTGTTAAATAATGAAACTTGAAACATTCAAATATCGCGTTTAAGGCAAGACAGACAGTTATTTTATACAATTTACCTTAAAAATGTCAAAACAATAAAATCCACACAAGAAAAACCGCCACCGCAAAAATTAGTATAGATGACGTTTTTAGTTTGTACATAAAATGCAACCACATAAGGTTTTTGATTTGTTTACGTTTTGCCTAAAAAGTAGCGTTTTAAGTATACATGAAAAAAATATCTTTATATAATATAAATAAGCAAAAAATCATAAGTGTATATGCAGCAAATGTTTGATTGCGATATTTGGAATTTTCATAAAAATACTCCGCTCATAAATGCTTTGATATTTAAAGCAAAATATCGTGAATATTTGCAACTGCAGGCAGACATCCAAATTTCGAAAATTTTGAAAATGCCCAAAGTTAAAAATCCCGTCCAAAAGAAACCAAGTGCCAAGGAGCTAATTGCTAAATTAAAGATTGCATCGCCGACAGATGATGATGATGAGTGCGAAGTTATATGTATGTGTGAGGGGGAATATTCCATTCCAAGAATTGCCAACACGTTAATTTGTTTCTCAAGGCATCCCCAGTATACCATGAATATTACTAATCAAAACTCTTCTGTCTGTCCTCAGTCCTTGACAAAATTGTCGTGCGGCCCGGTGCGTCCGAAAAAAATGCATCAATTGTGGCATATTGGCATTGGAACTTTTGAAAGCTGGTTTTTGCGTTGTTCACTACTTTTGAAGAGGAATAGAGTTTGCAGAGCACGCAACCATTCTGTCTTACTCAAAATTCTATCTGGTGCATAACCTAAACGAACTTTTGACCATGAATTACGAATGCATATTGAATGCATACGAATGCATACAGATTTTTCACAACAATCCGCCGATCGTCGGAAATAACCGGGTTGTCACACCATCTGTCAGTGTCCGGTTCCCGGTCGACGGCCTTAAAAAAATCTCTGGAACTTGTCACGTCGTTTCGTTTGTTTGTTTACAATCAGTTGTACGGCATTTGTGATTATTAAGTTCAGCATTTAGCAAAAAAAGAAAATTAGCTTATTGATTATATATGAATATTGATTTATTGACGCCTTTATGCAGAGAATACAAAGAAGTAAAGAACGCGCATCTGGGTTGTATGCAGCTGAACAGTTCGATGCAAATTCAATGTAACCAAAAATCTCAATAAGAAAACAAAACAAAAATCATGGGTTAATCGACTATAAATCGGATTCGTAAAAACCCTGCTCTTTTATTATTTATTAAATACAACTAAACAATAATACATATCTTAACGTATTGTGAATGCGAAATGGAAATTGGGGGGTGTAGGAATTTTGCTTTATTTGTTGTTCCATGTTGCATGCTTTTGAATGTTGCTGTTGTCTAGGTCATCATCTAGAAAGCAAGAGCAGTCAGTTCCAATTGGAAATTCGATCCTCCATTTTGCTTTGCAACAACAATTCAAGCTGCATGATTTTAAATGTTAGTATTGAATATTCGGTTCTCGCTTCAAAATATAAGCGGGATTAGTCGAATTCCGAACCGGGTTCGGAACCCGAAGCTACAGTTTAATGCTAACAAAAGTTGTTTCGAAAAAAAAAAAACTGTCAGCAAGCAGTTACTCTCAAACTGTAAAAGCTATCAGTTGTGTGATTTCCAATTAAAAATAAACTTGCATACTTTCGAGTGCCAGTCATAACAGTATGCTTGCGATATAACCGCTGAAACAGACGTGCGAAAAAATCGCGCGAAAAAAAAATTTCTACTTCAATGAGAGAAATTTCGCAGCTCTTAGCGATTTCGCAAGTAGTGGCAGAACGTAATTTGCGTGAGCGAATTTGGAGCTGCCAACCTGGACTCCGCGCAAAGTGCAACAACATTGACAATATTTTTAGATTCCACAATCAGCTGCTTACTATAAAACAATGTGGATGAGTAAAAAATCGTTAAGTTTGTCAGCCAGAAGAAATTCTTAAAGAATGTTGGTTTGTGTTATTGAATGCAACTGCACCATTTCATTATATTTTGCTGCTAACAGTAAAACAGCTAATTATAATTTCTTTTTGCGTTTGCATTTTTACACAATCTTCGTTGTTTGTGACAATAACATCCATAACAATATAATCAAACAAAAAATCGCAAGTGAAACAATTTCACAACATTTATTTTAGCTGCGAAATCGCGGCGTTATCGCATGCGAAAAAATCGCAAGTCTGTTTTAAGCATAACAATGTAAAATCATTGGGCTGACATGTGGATCCTGTTCTGACCCCTGGTTAGCCGATGGGTTGTATAATTTTATCTTTAAAATTTATTAACCAAAATTAAAGAAAATTTTGTGAAACGATTGTTTACATGCGTGTAAACTTGTAAATGCTTGTCTGCATTTTTATCAAATAAATCAAACAATTAATATGATGATTATGATTGAAAATTTTTCCGCTATAGTATATTTCTATTTTCGTTTTAGTTTAAAGTAGTATTCCCAGCTACGAGTTTTTGATGTGTAAACATCTTTACGCTCAGGGGGTAAAAATCTTATTTCATTAACACAGAGAAATACGGATGCATTTCTTACGCTGTTTATGTATTGGTGTGAAAATGTGGCTGACAGGGTTGCAAGCTCGTTCCGAGAAAACCAGAGTTGCTTAATCAGGACGACAAGGTTGCATGAAAGGACAGACCAGATGACTTCATGGTGTAATTACAAGGTGATGCCAATTTTTGACACTAATCGGACCACTCTCATTAGAAGGCCACCATTTTCCGTGTGTGACATAATCGACAATTAGTGTACTTTTGGTTTAGGCTTACACATCTCCCGTGTGAGGGTAAAGGGTATATTAAAGTTGTGCAAATGTATGTAACGGCAAGAAGGAGGCGTGGCAAACCCCATAAAGTATATATATTCTTGATCAGCATCGAAAAGCGAGTCGATATAGCCATGTCCGTCTGTCTGTCTGTCCGTATGAACGCACGGATCTCGGAAACGGTAAGACCTACAATCACCAAATTTGGCACGAAGACAATCCATAGGCATAACGAGTTTATTTTTTTTTTTCGATATTCGACCTATAACATATAGCTGCCATAGGAATGATCGGCCGAAAACCCATATTTAGTAACAAAAACCGCTTTGTTTTTTAAGATATGCTTACCGAATTTGGGATTTAATAATTTTAGCTACTGTCCAATTATATGTCTCAATATTACATATATCGGTTTACCATATAATATAGCTGTCATAGGAACGATCGGCCGAAAAACAACATTTACTGAGAAAAACTTGTTTGTTTATTAAGATATCGACGCCAAATTTTGGATTTAATGATTTTAAATAATATCCAATCATATTCCCGAATATGGTAAATATCGGTTTACTATAACATATAGCTACCATAGGAACGATCAGTCGAAAAATTGCTTTTACTAAATAAAAATTTTTTTTTTTCAGATATCCTTACATAATGAATACAAAATATTAAAGCAACAAAAAAATATATTCAATTTTGGATTGGGTACAGTGTTTCTATAGTCGGTTACGTCCGACTATAGCCCTGCCTTTCTAGTTTTTTCTGGATTCTTAGCCTATGCCTACTTTGATTATGATTTTGAAGTTCACACATTCGAGAGAGTACAGTACATAGCTGGGTATATGTACAAGTATTAATGTGGTTTATTCATTATTCCTATGAAAATATTTTACTTGATATGCATTGTAATCGCATAGCAATTTAGCGTTTTTTTTATGACGCTAAAAAGTGCTGATGCATATGATATCTACTCCTTTTGTTAATTTTTTAAACCTACAATTGGTATTTAATTTTTCGTATCATATTCAATACCTTCTTTTCTTGCATTTACAAAATAGCAACACAACAAGTTTAATATTTTCACAATATGTATACGGCTTTTAAATTGCTTTTAACAAAGGTCACTCTCTTTTTGAACAAAAACAACGTTAAAGTTACTTAGGGTTATCAAATGTTGTAGACATTACAATATATGAGTTATAAGGTGGCGCCCTCTGCTAGCAGTTTGAACAATTGGAAAACTAAATGCAAAACAAACAAATAACAATATTCAACTTGTCACTCTGATTTGTAATCGATTTGAGTGGATACAAATGAATTTAATGAAGAAATATTGTTTTTCCAATCTTTATTTGAATTTATCAACGTTTCTTGAAATTCTACATTTAAGAGGCAACCCTAACTTCACTGTATTTTATACGTTCGAAGAGAATGCAAATTAACGGTACTGCTCAGTATGCCACCTTCTAATTTTTACACCATGCTGTTTATTTACTTATTTTTTGTTTATAATTTTATTCACCACACTTTTCAGCCCGTAGAATAAAATTAAAAGAGAGCGGCTTTTGATATTAGCTTCGTCTTTTTATTAAAGCTGTGTTTTTGAAATCACACGACGTTCTAACTATTGAAGAACATTACAATTGGCAAAACTGAGTTTGTTAAAAAAAAAAAAAAAAATCAAGCTTACTTGCTTGCTGAACCAATAATTTTTTTGTTTTTTTATTAGTTTATTTATTTTTCGTGTTGCTTTCGATGCCCATGCATATACTTAGTTTCTTATTTTACAATCGGTTTTTAAGATGAATTAGGTCAATGTCTTTGATTTTCTTTTTCTTTTAATTTTTTTTTTTTGTCACGTCAGATGCTTTTCATTTTCTAATGCTTTTACATTGACATCTACTACATTTGTCGACTATTCACGTACATCATCATATTATTATTATTGTTGTTGTTTTTATTATGTTGTTGTTATCATGGGGCATAAGCGTATGACGCCGCTTGTAATAAGAATTTGAAAAACGTAAATTTTGCATTTAAAAAAAAAGAAAAAACTGTGGTGCTTTCTCTTTTTTTTGTCACTCTCGCTACATAGTTTTATGCCGCCCTTTACGGCTTCAATCGGCTTACGACCCACGTACATTATATTCACAATTTACTACCGTTTTTTTTGCTGTTCTTTTAATTTATTTCTTTTGTTGTGATTTCAAAACAAATTGGCAACTTTAAGATGTTGTGTTTTTTTCATTTTTGTTTATTTTTTATTTTAGTATACAGTGAAAGCTTAGACATTATCTATTGTGTGTAGAATATTTCTATAACAACAGGAGACATATTTAAGAAATTAAAAACAAAACGCTCAGTGATTGATTTAACCTTGTACGCAATTAAAGCAACATTTTTAGATATATGTATGTACATACATATGTATTTATGTACACAAAATCTTTTGTTTTCTTCAAATAAGGCAAAATACGGAAAATATATACATATGTTTATGTACATACATCCATACATATAAATTTAAACGAAATAAATCAAACGTTAATAATAAGTAGTGTTCAGAGCTTGATGGGCTTGTGCTGTTTGCTCTTAAAAAAGCAAATTAAAAAATAAAAAAACACCAAAAATTGCGTGCGAATAATATTTATGTCCAATAATTTTTTGTTTTTTTTTTTTATTAATATTGTTTTGTTTTGACATTATCTCATTTATTTGCAATATTTGGACAAATGTCCGTGTGAGTGTTCGTTTCACACCTACGGTTGCTACTTACATATATGCTCCATGGGGAGCAAGCTTTGCACAATTGTTGCTTTAATATTACATTGAAATGTTGGTTTAACAGCAAATAGCTATTTTTGGTGTAATTGTGAATTTGTTTATGTTTTCTTTTTTTTTTAATAATTAATAATACATTTTATTAGTATTATTATTGCTATTCCAAAAAAACACAAGCGAGCAATTGTGCATCTTCCGCCTTTGCTCAAGTATTTGTTATTATCGATAAACGAGCACACACTTCATACAACTATAATAACTACGGCGACGACAACGGAAACGATAATAACAACAACTACGCACATTTATTATCACATGACGATTGCGGTCTATATTTAATGCCCCTTTTGTTGTTATTATTGTTGTGGTTCACTGTGTTTAGTTAGTAATGTTGGCAACGTTCGATTTTTGTTTGTTGTAATTATTCCTTTAACGTTACCATATTGGACACAATTTCGTAAGTTTTTGTCTGCAACATCGTTCGCTTGAAACGAATTTATTAAATCTTTTAATTTTTTTTTTTATTTATTTATATTCATTTGTGCGGCAAATTTATTAATGTTTATATTTTTTAAGACCATTTTATTTATACACATATGTACATATATACACTTTATTTTATTGATTTATTATTAGACCTATACTTTTTTTATACGCGTATTGATTTGTGCTTGTTTTTGTTTCGGTGGTGATAAGTTGTGCCTTTGTTGTAAAAGGGCAATGAAAAGCAACAACAATACCAGCAAGCAACAACAAATAAAATACTACTCCAAAAAGAACGATTTGATAGTCGTTGCTTTCAAAATTATACGATAACGGTAAACCGTCGTGAACACTTGAAAAAAGCCATACGCAGTATATACTGTATAGATCAGATAGGATTTCAATATAATTTCACATTTAAGATAAGGAAGACTTTAATTAAAAAGAAAACAATCATAATATAAATCAAGCATTATTTTCCATTCGATTTTGAATAGTTTTCTACATTAGACTGTATTGTAATAATTTTTATTTTGTTAAAAAAGAACCTTAAATACATTTTTAATATTTAATAATTTTCTTAATTATTGCATATATGAATATGTTTCTTGCAGATTTATGCATTACCACTAATGCAGAGTCAACAACGATAACTACTACTACAGCAACAACAACAAAAACTAGTCAAAATCAAAAACATGTTAAATCATATTCAAATCAAACGCCTACCATAACGTCACCTACAAAAGAAAAGTCTGAGAATTTTCTATCAAATAGCTATGGCTGTTTAATAACACAAGTCGGCGCGGTTGGGCTAACAAAAAATCACGACATCAAAGAAGAAAAGTCGAAAGATTTCTCCGTTGCTGAGCTACAGAATACAACAACAACGCCAGCAGCTTCAGCGACAACACCAACAAAAATGACAGATGGCAATAATGTGCCTATACCAAAACAAAGATCAGTGTTGTATTCTCCAACACAGCTACAACAATGCTTGGCACTAACGCCAACAACAACAGTAGCTTCTGAACTTGTAAAATACAACACCACCAACACCAAAGAAGAGAATAATGAAGTGAGAGCAACTAGTGCAAAAACTCTCCATGGGAGAGTTGTTGAATGCGAACAAGCGCAAGAGCAAAACTCACCACCAAGTGTCGACAACGGTCGTGGTGAAGTTGAAACTGGAACAGCAACAACGCCAACTGGAGCATTAACAATAAAGGTAAGTCAGTCGCATACGAAATGCGAGACTGAACAGTGTAGTAAGGCGGTAACGACGGCGGCAACGGTGTCGAATCATATAGATATAAAGCAGCAACCGCAAAAACAACAACACCCGTTGCAAAAAAATCTATTTATACGAAATCAACAACAGCAGCAGCCATCACAAAATTTTGTTAAGCACAGCAAATATAGACAGGATAAACTGGACGTCGGCAATAATCATTTCGTCCAAAAATTGCAAACTGCAATAAAAATAACGGAAAATATAAATAACGGTAGCAGGAGCAATAACAGTAGCAACAACGGTAAAATGGTTGCTATGCAGGAGATGAAGAAGTCGAGCCCACAAAATGGCAGTCATCATCATCATGGACACCATGGCATGAAACGCCTACAGCCTCAAACAGGCGTAGGGACAGCATCCAGCAGTCAACCAACCTCTGCCGACACACAACTGGACCCCGCTGAGGATTTAAGCTTCGGTCCAGGCATTGTGTCAAAGCTACGTTGTCGCTATCAAAGTCTAGCACTGCGTGAATCCATGGAAGAGCAGCATAAGCGCCGTTTGCGTCGCTCAACTAGTCTTAATACGCTGCTAGATCGCGATGATACTGATGTGATCGAAGTGCGTGGCGACGAGCCAGATGTATCGGCGGTGGAGCTGCGCAAGCAACAGTTACATCAAACTCATCAACCACAACAGAAAACTGATCCACCGACCAGCACCTCAGTGTATGCTAAAAAGCCCACACCTCTTGGTGGCGGCATTTCGAGATACAGCAGCAGCGCCATGGCCAATGTCAACAACGTAAACGCGAATGACATAATGGCTGGTCAGCGACACAGCATGAGCCAATCGACAACAAGCGGCAGTGTCGAATATGGTAATGGTACGCGTTCGCGCCACTTGAAACGCGGAAATGAGATTATGAAACGGGCACGATCCGTCGAGGCGCTACTTAGCGAAAAGTCTCACTGGTCCACCAACACATGCACGTCCAGTCATAGCAGCTATATGCATACTACCTCGACGATTGGGAGCAGTAACGCTGCCGGCGCTTACATGCCGACTTGCGTGACCATTGAGGATAAAATAAGCAATGCGCGTGAACGGCTGCATAGCGGCACAGATACCTTGCCGCCGAAACGTCTGACCTCAATTATCGACGATACCGAGCGTCCGCCACCAGATCTCGTAAAGCAAACACTAAAGAAGTTTGAGGCAAGCGCAAATCGACGACCGCGTGCGGCACAGCGCTCTAATGGAACAGGCGATGTAGCCAATAAAGTTGCCAACTACAAGTCGATCATACAAGAGCAAAAGCCTGCAGTTGTCTTCCCAAAGCCAACGTCCGGTAGTCCCACAAAGAAACTTGGTGGTTCACTTCCAACGCCCAGTTCGCCCAAGGTCAACGCGTCTACGAACAACACAGTTGCCACGCCATTATTACGCAAAACTAATGGCAATGATGTCGAAGGTGTTGTTTATGCCTCAACTCCTAAGTCAATCCTGGCTAAACCATCGTTAGACTCTTGTACGCTGCCAGCTAGAGGCACGGCAGCATTCAGCAATAAGCAAAGTATGCTTATCGAAAAGGCTGAGGGAGTGACATTTGATTCGCCGATGACCGCACTTACCAAAAAGTTGGATCATACACATTTGGATACAGCTTATGTGCCAAGCTCTCTACTCACAACCAACAACAACCATACGAAGCAACAACTTAACGATAATCGTACTAGCAACGAATCAACTAACACATATAAATCTGTTGTAGGCGGTAATGCTGCTACCGACCTCATCATCGGCGATAACGACGAGCACGAAACGACGATCGCCGGAGCCGACGATGAAACCGACGGCGATGGCGACGACGACGGCGTCGATGTCAACGACGATGAGAACGACAAAGGCGCAAATGACGAAGTCGTCGCAGCACAACACATTGTTGATGACGCGGACACGGTTGCGGGCGACGACGACGACGATGACAACGACAACAACGATAAGCCCTCAGTAACGGCGTTGCCGATGTCGACGTCAACGCCAACGCCGCCGTCACCGCCTCACGACTCATTGCAGGCAACGGGAGGCACTAGTCGTGAATTTGGCGCTGCGAAACGTATAACAAAAAGCGCGCTCGAGAACATTGCCAAAGCGGGAACAACGCAAGAATTTAAATTTATACAACAAAGTAATTCTTCAACGGCAACCATAATAACAACAACGAAATTGTCGAACGGCTGTGAGACGAATAATGTTAACGTAGTACCCCCCGCCATCATCAATAATAATACCGCTGGAGCACAGACGGCGGCCATATCGCCCACCACAACAATAACGCCACCAATAACAAAACAAATTGGCGTCATACGTCCATTAATCAATACAACAACAGCCGCCGCAACAGCAGCAACAATAGCCACTCCCGCGCTGACTAGTCGCGAAATTGAGAAGAACCGAATAAATGAGATGAAGAAAACGAAGGCATTTGCTGCTGAGAGCGCCGCATCGCCATCGTCGAGTTGTAACATTAGCAACAACAGCAGCCTAAGCGGTGGTGATGGCGATGCCACAAATTTTGGCAGCGGCGGCTTAAACGAATTGGATGCAACAGCTGCTGCCACAGGCTCACCAATTTGGGCATTGCGTAAACGGCGGCAGGGCGCGGCTAGCGGCGTAGGCCCACCAACGACTGACAACTCTATGGTGTTTAACTTCTCCAAGAGCACCAAAGAGGTGCCAGACTACATTGAAAGCGAAGTTGTGATCTTCCGGCGAAAACGTGAATTGCCCAAGGTAAGTATTTGAATACTTTTTCTCCTCTTCGCATTTTTTTTTTTTTATTAATTCTTTTCTAATATTGTTGATTTGCGTTACGCATTATCAAAGCAACAATCCTGGCTTGGCCTACTCTGCAAGCTTTTTATCCCCTAATTTCTTTATCGCCTTCTTCTTAGTCCGATCCGGTCTTTGTTCGGCAAAATGCTTTGGCTTTGTTATCGACTTAATTCTTGCTGCTAGCAGCATTTATGTGCAGCGACATATACGATGCATGGAGATATGTACATACATACATGTACATGTGTTTACATCATAAATAAATATTGCGTGAAGCAAAGATGGCGTCTCTGTTTTAGTGTTTTAGCTTCTCCATGGTTTCTTTAATGCATAAAGTTTAACTTGTTATTGTCGCCTTATTTTTATTTTATTTTGTTTTTGTATTTTATGCACATCTGTTCTTAACAACTCCTTTTAACTTTGCGTATTTTTGTGACATTTGTTGTACGCCGTCTTCGCTCGCATACTCGCTCTAATTTGCTTTCTGTGCTCAATCACACTGAGCAGACAGCCAACGCTACTCTCCGATATTGTCACATGTGTTGTTGTTGTAAATATTGTGCCGTGGAGTTCTCCTTTTATTATCATTAAAACTATTGATGTTGAATAATCACATTGATTTTGTTGTTGTCGTTATTGTGGTTTTCTTTACTCAGCAGATGGCTTTTTTGTTGTTGCTACTGCCATATTATTAAAGCATGAGTAAGCAACTGCGCTCTCTGCGAGTCTTAATTTTCGCTCACACCTCAACTGGAATTACTGTTGCATATTAATAATAACGCGGCGCTCCGATAGCTTTGGTGGGATTTTGTCATCGGAAATTGTTTCTAATTCTTGTTTAACTTTTTTGTTCTTTTTTTTAAATGTCTTTATCAATGAATGGCATTATTCATACAACTTAAAAAAAAGAATTCATAGCTTAAAAAAAAAAAATATATATATATATATGTATATACATATTGTATATGTATGTTTGTATTTAGCTGATGCCAAGGTCAATAGCGACGGTGACGATATAGTAACGGCGCCGATCGTCGAAGGTATTTATTATTGTTGTTGTTATAAATATTTTGTGCGCAGGTATGCCTGCGACTGTATACATATGTACATATACATATATATATTAAATTACAAGCTTATGTACATACATTAACATTTGGCAACAGTAGTCGACACCAGCGTGACCAAAAGTGTAAAATGTTTAATTGATAAGCATATTGAGCCGCATGAGTCGTTGCATGTATCGGTTTGCAAAGGTAGCAATGTTTGGTAATTTTTTCTTCTGCCGATTTCTATTCACCTGCCCATATGGATCATTGTCGGTTTTAGCTAGGACCCATAGCCATAGCTTTGCTGATTTTATTATTTAGTCAAGTTTATGCCTGAGTGGACAATCATGTTTATTTTGTTGTCATTGTTGTTGCTGTTCTTATTAAACACTCGTACGCACATGCTTAACTATAATTAAACTTGAAAAGGTCTTTGGACGAAAAGAAAGAGGAACCGGTGTTAAAAAAAAAAATAGTATGCTACAAAATCATGTTTTAAAAAGATTTTATTTTTTATTTGTTTAGTTTTATATAGTTTTGCATATAAATCACAAAAAGAACAATTGGGTGGTGCAGAGGGAGACTGCGGCGGCGGTGATACCAAAACAAAAAATAAAAAAATAACTTGTTAAGAATGTGGCCAGTCGCGGCGGATTGCCTTTCCACTGCCTTAATGCTATAGAATTTGTTGCCGCCGTATATGCACATATGTATGTATTTATGTATATTTATATAGAGAGTATAAGTGTACATATGTGCATATACATATATGTATGTATGCATGTATGTATGCGTAAAACGAGTTTCCTATTAAGTTCGCTTTGTATTCACTTTCCGCTTTTATGTCAATAACACTTGGCGGCTTTGTGTTGCGCTGCCCCCAGGCCACAGCCCCACCCCGCTGCCCCCTTTGAGTATGTGTCTTTCTTTAGCCTACGATCTTTAACTGCAAGGCAGGCTTTTGATTGTTGCTGACAACCATGCACATGCTTAAACATGCCATAGGAAGAGGCTCCAAAAACTGTCTTTTCCATCTTTTTTCGTCTGCTTCTTCTTCGCTTGCGTTATTGCCTTTCGCGCATGCATACCTGTATTTACTCTTTCTCTTGCAAGTTTTTATGTTGTGCTTGTTGTTGCACGGTTTTCTTGTTTGCTTTTCGTTCGTATTCTGCTAGTTCTAAATGTGTTGAGTAAAGTATTTTATTTTTTTTGATTTTGCCACAACTTTAACAGCACTCACCATTTTTTGGTTATGTACTTATTTTTTTCTATTTAAGTTTTATTTCATTTTTGCTTAACTTTAACTTAGGTTAGGCATATGCGCCACCACAGTGCATTACAATAATAGCGCGATACGTTTACTTTCAAACGCTTTGAAAGTGTAGTAACACGGTGTGTGCATGAGTGAGACAGAATAGTTTCGTGCTCTGCAAACTATTCGTTGTCAATAACATTAAAGCCAGTACTGAACAACGTGAATTTTATTAACTGGAATATTTGAAGTATATTCTTCATACATTCGTCCTAGGCCGAGAAGTTCGATTTTGTAGAATAAATTAAATATGACATGGTGACAACAATGGACGATACAGCTGTCTGAGCATCAGCAAGCGAGCGACAAAGAGCGTGTGTATGGAAGAGTCTTTGTGAGAGAGAGAGGGAGAGAGAAGGGCTGTGTAACACAGCTTCTTGATGTTAGTCGTAGAACTGGTTTTTCTTCTTGTTGTTTTCAAAGTTAAGAATTTTTTCAGCTGTGACGTGTTTTTGAGCGCCACCGTTTTCCGTTTCTCCATACTTTGCTATTGTATATACTCTTGAATTGTACACATATACACATACATATTTCGCGCATGGTGCTCGATTTACATTACTGACGGGTCGACGTTCTTCGCTCTTTTTTTTTGTTAATGCTGACGACTGACTTTTTTACTGGATGCAGTTGCCACAATACAACAACAACAATAATGATGATAATAATAAATTTGCCGTTATTATTTCAATTATTACACTATGCTAAATCGTTGTTTTGATTTAAGTCGCAAAGTTAACTTAGCTTCAAGTACACGAGTGCAAGTATCTAAGTAAGTTGCATACGTGCTATCTATGTATGGGCACACATACTCACACACGCGCATATGTATCTATGTATTTACTTAAATGAATGCGTGCTCATAGTGTTGTGTAAGCGTATATCTCAACTTGTCTAACATGCTGATAGTGGCAACTAAACTATTTGCCTCAGCTGTTATGTATATAAGCTAATAAATACAAGCTTTTCGCACGTCCATGGCAAAGTTGATGCAAACAGTCATGCCTTGATTTAAGCCCAAAAATTGATTTCAGTATATTTTTTTTTTTCAAAATTTCGATGTGTATGTTTATTCTTAAGGAATTTTTACACATTTTTTTAGGCTTTGTTTTTGTTGTTATTTTCATGCAGCTGTTAAAAAACGATAAAAAAAAAAATAAAGTTCTTATCAGCCATTGCGGAACAATGAAAAAACAAAAGAAAACATTTAAAAAAAAAAAACCAAAGACATCATCGTCTACTTGGAGCATACTGCATCCAGTTACCAAGTCATTCGTTTAGTCACCACGGTAGGCAGTTGCCGTTTGTTTAATGTTGCGCGCAGGCGACTGCCCTGGCAATGTCTGAAAATTTTTTTTTATTTTTTAAATAATTTTTTTTTTTTCGTTTTTTGTGCTTACACCAACTGAAGTAAACTGTTTCTTCTTTGCCTCGTTTTATTGCCTTGTCGATATGCTGCCTCTGCGTCGTTGTGCTGATTGTTGCGTCTTGTGCCCTTGCCATAATTTTTAATTTGTTATTATTGTTGTTTCGCACTGCATGCTTTGCGTTGGTTATACTTAACATAACGGCATAAATGTCTAGTGCCGCTTTTGCTTTGATTTGGTCTTTGGCTTTTTTTCTGCCCCTCTATGTTTTCTCTTTTTTTTTTTTTTTTTTTCTATTTCTTTCTTTCACTTCTGTGTTGTATGCCTCAGTTAAATATTATTTGCGCATTGTTTGCACTCTTGTGCTTTTTCTACTTTTTAATCATCACCGTCATCATCATCATCATCTTGTTTTTGACATAGAAGTTTTCGTGCGTTCTTTTTATTGTTTCTTTCGATTCAAGAAACGTTCATTTGCTCGTACGTGTGCTAATTGATTGTTGGTTATTGCGTTTTAAGCGCAATTTTCGCACATATCAAGCACATGCTGTAAACCTCTGAGTACAGTGGTTCCCAGCTTAATTGATGCAGTAAAGAAAAAAAAAAAAATGTTTGAAATTTGGAATTTCTGCTGTTTTTCATGCAGTTTACTTAAAGCTTGGTTGAATGATTGCTTGGTAAAAGAAAGGTGTATAGTCCGGTTTTGTTCTCATGGAACTATTGGCTGGCCGCGGGATTGAACCAGTCCACTCGAACCACTCTATATGAAAATATATATGCGGCAATAATCAGGCAAACGATTTCGTTTTCAGTATTAACTGCAGGGGATGGATACTCGGTATCTTTTTTGGAGTAGATTTGAAGTAGATCGGTAATCGGATCAAGCACATACTGCTTCACATTTAAAATTAAAGAGTCTTTAGTCAGCTTTTTCAAAACAGTCGATGTCGGGATTTCTGCTGCCCAAAAAATGTTTTAACATTTTTTTAATAAACTCATGTATATAAATTTTGTGATAAAGACCCCATCAAATACGCTCAATAGCATTTAACATTTAAACGCATGAAACGAATTTATTTCATATACATACATAAAATAAATAAAATCCTTTTATTTTAATCTGAACATTTTGTGATGGCTCTGTAATATAATATATAACTCACTTAGGCCCCATGCTTTTTTTTTTTGTTTCTTTAATTGGTGGTGAAAGGTCGAAATGAAAATGAAGTAATCTTATAAGAAAGGCTTAACACAAAAAATGGGAATAGTTAGTTATATATGTACACACATAAAAGAATAGACCAATTTATGATCTTAGGAGTTCGTTTTCAGAGTACATGCTCGATTATGTGAAAAATTTGTATACATCAGATTCCAAAGAGTGAACCAAGGGCCTTGTGTATTTACTTGTTTATTTTTCTTTTTTAAGTAACAAATTCTAAATTTGCTACATTGCCTTGATACCAAATACATAATATATTTTTTCCATAGTTGCATAAAAATGTTTAATTTGTTTTATCACGATACTCCTTAGTCATTGTTTTTTTTTTGTATTATATATTATATTTGTATTAGTGTTTATGTGTTTATTTCAGGACCCTATGATGAGTAAATTTTTAACGAGAATTTTAAAAAAGCTTTAAATAGCATTCTAAAGGTCGGTGTGTGACTCTTGCGAGTTTATCTTTTTAACAAATGTCTACCTATTTAGATTTTCTTGTAGCTGGTTAAATCACGCGATATTTTGCTTGGTCACACATGTGGTTACTTTTGCCCAGAAAACTGTATATCGTTGATATATTGGTGAACCCCAAAAATATTAGATATACTAAGCTTAGAATTTATCAGTTTGACATATCAGATATTGCTCATACATTGTTAATAAAATTAAAAAAGAAAATTGGAATATTTTATAGAAGCCGAAATGTGACAAATTTTAACTATAAGTAAAGTTTCATACCAAATTCAATATAAGCTATTTAAAAAATTTGAATTCCTTTATTATTTTTTATAACCAAACAATTTTCAATCAGCTTGAAATTCGTTAGAGGTTTTATATTGTAGTTAATAAAAAAAAAAAACAACAGAAATAAAGAAAGACGTAATTTGGAAAAGTAATGGTAAATGATTGCACTAAAATAATCAAAATTAAAAAAAAGTATTTGTAAAAATATCTTAAGTTATGCAGTCAAAGTTGGGAACTAAAATTAATTATATGTGGTGTGCTTAGTAATCAGTCAACACAGTTTATCTTAAATTTGTTATAACATTTAAAGAAGCTTTGCTTGCAGAATTTTCTATACATATGCACATACATTGAATTGAAGTTAGTTTTTTGTACTGTATTGCATTTCAAACGTATAACTTAGTAAGTACAGTGGCTTATACTTATTAGTGTGTTTTTAGTATTATTTTATTGCATTTAAAATGAAGGCAAAAATGTATACTACACAATTAAACTCAGGTTTTTTTTTTCTTTTTGCCATTTATTGATTTTTTTCATGCCTATTTAAAATTGTTTTAAAATGCAATGCACAAAAAAAAAAGCCATATAACCTCGTGACGCATACAAAAATTTGTGTTTGCAGTTGTTTTTTCGATTTTTTTTGCCGCTCACCAATTGATAACGAGAAAATCGGTTGGTGGTGTAGTTACTATATGTGTACTCGATTATATGTATGTACATACATAAGTGTGTAGTAATGGATGATTCATAGTAAGAACTACTTACCCTGTGCTCTGTGTATTAGTCATTAGGCCATGGCGGGAGCAAGCACACGGCAAAGTATCGGATTCGATATGTATATATATATATATATATATGTACGTATTTTTATACTGAATTCTGTTTCCTACTTCCTGACAATTATTACTAACTTATTTTGCAATTTTCAATTAAAAACATGCTTCCGGCAATCGCATAGCATAGAAAAATAAATAAAAAGCAGCAAACCAAAAAAAAAAACAAAAAAATAAAGTAAATAAAATATTAAAAACAAAAACAGTAGGAGAAACCTAAAATACACAAAAAATATAATAAAAAAAAAAAAAAAATAAAAAACAGAGTTTCAAATCAATTACCAACGTTTGTTGCTGTTCATTTCACTTACACAGGGGGTAGCTTTGCTGCAATGTGCTAAGTTGCATGTGTGTGTGATGGCTAAGGGGGCAGTGGTGTGAAAAAAAAAGCGAAATTGTTTTATAAGTTTTTTTTTTTTTGTAAGTTCGAAAGTTCAAATGTAATTAGTTAAGATAACGACGAATAATAAAATATACTTATATGTATATACGTTGGCTGTCAAACAGCGACAACAGAAAAAAAGCTAAACTTGTCGCAATTTTAGCTTCATTATGTTTTTCACACTTTTTACGTGTATTTATTTACATTATTTCTGTTTCTTCTTCTTCTTGCGGTTGTTGTTGCTTCTATTATTATTGTTGTTGCTTTAATTTCTATACATTTTCGCAATCGCATCCAGGTTAATGTGTCGAAAGAAGCGAAAATGTAACAGAGAAACAGACAGACAGAGAGAGGGGTCAATAACATTTCACAGAGTCATGCAAATTTAGCGATTTTGTGGCGAAGGCGGCTGTCAGCCAAAAATCTGACAAATTTTAAACATTGCATTAGGCCTTTTTTTTTTGTTAAAAGCATATAATTTGTCTAAAAACTTTGCTACTGACTTCCTGAAAATGTCGAACAATAAATTTAGTAGAATGGCAAAACACGGCTGTCTTATGATCTGAGGTGAACCAATATAAGAACTTAGCTGAAAATAATAAATTCCTCAAAAATGCACATTATTTTTGCTAGCGATTTTTCTGGCGATTTTTCAATTTCACTTGTCTCTTGTTAGCCATTTTTTTTACTTAATCTAGCTATTTTGGCTCGCTGAGTGTTGGCATCACTGATTTCACAACCTTGTTACCTATCACCTGCTTGAAAAATATGTTATGACTTTTCACCAAAAACTGAAATGAAAAATAAAAAAAATGGATAAATAAAACATGTGTAGCTACAATACCTAATATATGTTCAAACGACACTGCTGACTACTGTTTGTCATAATAATCAATCGCTTTAGCTATTTGGCTGATTGGCTGACTGGCTACCCTGTATGATAGACACTCTGAACTCTTATTCAAATGTTTTCACTCATGTGTAAAATATTTTATTTAATAATCAACAAAGCGTTGAAGCAAGCCAATTAAATTGCCATCGACTCAAAAATTTTACAAAACAAAAAATAACAAAAAAAAATACAAAAAGTATATACATATATATAATTAAAATAACGGCAAAACACAGAACCATTAAAAAAAACGAATAACAGCAAGACGAAAATATGTGAAGCAACCATTTGTGCAAGCTTACAGGCAAAGTTTGTTTTAATTTAGGGTTTTTAAAAACAATCACCCATCAGCATCCAATATTACACGGAAACAAAGTTATAGACGGCATAATACGCTTATAAGCCATTTCAATTAGTAGCTTTTTCATTTAAGCCTCATAGCAAGAGGTTCGTTGTAACAAATTTGTTTTGCTATGCTTTCGGATGAATGAAATCATCGGTTATTGCCTATGTGCAAATTGCAGCATCTTTTTCTCCATAACAGCGATTTTCATATAAGTATGTACGTACATATATAGATATATGTACAATTAATTATCGTCTATATACATAATGAAACTTGTCATGGTGATAGCTTACATACGTGTATGTCCAAGGCCACGGTTGAGAATATATTTTATACATACTGGAAAATAAAAAGGTTTTTTTTTTTAACCTAGCAGACGTTGTCCTGTCCGAACGTTGGCTATCCTGCTATTAGCGAGTTCAGCCAAATTTTTTTCGATGTTCGAATTTTCGTCATTCGATTCTTGTATCATGACCGGACGATATTTGGTGCATTTATTATTATTCTCAGAATTTTTTAATGGTCAATTATTCATGAAGTTATGTATGTTTTCTTTTGTTTTCATTGTATCAAATATTGAGGGGAGATGTGAAATTTTTGGGGTTTTATAATATGCGAAAAATGAAAAGAAATAAATAAATAAAAAATGTTCGACAAAAAATAAAAGATAAATTTTCTGGAATCCGATCGCAGCGCTACCTACCGGATCCAATTGTGAATCTAAACCATCCAGGGATCCACTCAAATGAACTCTAAATATTTCAACAAAAACGGTCCAGCCGTTTAGGAGGAGTTCAGTAACATATAAAATGTACAGAAGAATCACAAATACATATAAAGATATATGATCCAATATTTTCGTCTAAAGGGAGAAACTAATCTAATTTTTCTTTTGTCTCAATTTCATTACAGCCACATGAGTCTGGTTTTGTGTTGCTTGGTGATCTCTCCGTGGAAACATCTACAGATCCTGAATGTGATGATTTCTCAATGTGTCCGCCATCGCCGTGTGACGTCGAATTTGAGAATGCAAACGTTGTGATCGATGGCAAGTCCAGTATTCGTCAGAGACAGAAAGAGATATCAGTAAGTACATTAAAAAAAGGGAAAAAGAAACAATAAACAAAACCATTAAATGTTTGCTAAACATTATAATGTAAAATTATTCGCTTGTACGCGTAATACACATGTTTTATGCCGGTGTGCGTCTCTTATTGTGCACATGCCCTGGCTGGCTGTGCATCTGTTATACAATTTGTCACTGCATGCATATGAACACTTGTCTGCCCATAACTAAAACACGGCCTGACCTGGCCTTGTGTGCGCTATTATGTAATGCATGTGTCTATTGTTGGGCCGCAGCTTAATTAACATATATATTTATTTATTTTAGTTTTTTTTGTCTTTTTTTATTTTTTGGCGCATTTCTATGCTATCTCTTACATATTTTTTTCACAATATGCAGTTTTTTTCTGTTTTATATATTCATGTCGCGTTAGTTGCGACGTGTCATACATATGTCTTTCTATATAACATCGCTTTTTCGTATGTAAATACTCCTTCAACTAGCATTAGGTAATTTCAGTTACTTTTTTTTCTGTTTTGATGCAAAAAACAATTTACATAATTTTTAGAGCATGATATTGCATTCTAATTTTATTTTAAATTGTTTCTTTTATTATGTGACAATGAAGTTGTCAATTTAATTTCATTTTCGTGCAAAAAAACGAAATAAAAGAAAAACAAAAAAAAAAAAAAACTAATCGAGATGCAATTTTTTTTGGTTTATTATGATATTGAATTTTATTTTTAAAAAAATTGTTTTTTGCTTCTGTTTTCCAGTTCCGTGTGCAGTTTAATGATACATTAACGTCAACCTTCGAATATCCATCGGAGGCATCGCTGGCAATCGATGAGTCGTATATTGTTGACAACTACACGCATGTTGAACATAATTTAACGCGAGATTATGAGCATTTAAGACTTGATGATGAACATCAGCTACGTCATTCACATAAGCATCACCATGTTGCTGTCGATGAGATTATACAATTGCCAACAACAACGACAATAACAAATACAACGGCAACGGCGGCAAATGCGACAGCAACAAGCATACTGGGAAATTTACCGTTAGGTGAGTTAATTGCAAATGCATTAATTACAAGTTCAAACAAACAACAACAAAAACAAAATTAAAATAATAATTAAAATTAATAAGTGCATATTAAATTTAAATCTGTGTTAAAAATGTATATGTATATATATGTATGAATAAATAATATGTATTTATATTTAGGTATATATTTTTTATGTTTACACATATACACACACGCACACACACACATACACGAACATGTACATGTTGTACATATAATTAAATGTACACTTGCGGGCAAAAAAAAAAAAAAACAAATAAAATTTGTGTAAATAAAAGAAAGAAGACAAGATTATGTTTTTTTATTCACATTTTAAGTAAACACTAAAAATTGTTGCAATTTTTTTTTGTCCGCCATTGTATATGTTCTTTTATATGTTATACATATATACATAGAGTTATGCCACACACATACACACACATGCACACTCATATACATAGATGTCTGTACGTTTCTTTAGCTCTGTTCTCTTTGAACTTGATCTGTTTGTGGTTTTTTGTTTCTCGTTTTTGGCTTTTTTCTGTCTAATATTTTTAATGCAACGGTCGGCAGAAGACACTTCGTCGATATTAAAGCTAACTTAATACCTAGTGTTTATCTTTTTCTATATATTACATATAATAGTATTATGCGTGAGAGCACAGATACTCTTAGATATGGGAGTAAAAACTACTGGCACATGCCTCAGGGGTATACACAGCAGAGCTGCTAAGGCAACTCGAAATATTCAATAACTATATAGTTCCCAGATCAAGACAAATGTCATGTAATTAAAATTAAATATGCTATCACAAGAAGTTTGAGTTTGCAAATAATTGAAATTGAACCATTCAATTGGGCATGGGGAAACTTGTCTTGTCATCAGCAGAGCAATGTCAACGCTAAACGACATGATGATGAATAGTTTTGCACTCTTCTCCCCACCTACTTTAATGTTATTGGCAATGCGTTGCTCTCACAAGGTCAATTTAAGCTGAGTGCGCCAATCTTGAGTCGAGTCTCATAACAAACTTACTAATGTACTCCAATAACTATTTTTTTGGTTGGTAAGTTTTATGTTGAAATTAACTTTTTATTTTGATTACCAAAGCGAAAGGAGGTCAAATTAGATTTTAATTATATTTTTTTTTTTTTTCATTATTATTAATTTGAAATTCGGAATTACCGTTTATTTATATTACTTTTCAATTATATAACATTTGTACATATGTTAAATTCAGTTTTTTATTTTGCCAATTTAAAAGAAATAAAATAGCTAAATTATTTTCGATAAAAGATAAACATTTGCGTGAACTATTACTTAAAAAAAAAAGTGAATATTGTTAAAATATGCTGAAGAAAACTGATGACAAAGTCTAATAAAACTGAGATTAGTAGTTAAATACGTATCCGTCATTAAAGTCATGAAGCTTTATTTTCTTTCAAGTGCTGGAATAGATTTTTTTTTTTTAATTTTCTTGCCTCTGCGAAAAGTCATCTGCCGACGTGTTAGCGCATCGAATCTAACTGTCATTGTTTTTGTACTTATTATTCGTACTCGATTGTACTTGTCTTTCCTATGAGAATGTTTGAGATTTTATATTTTTTTCTATATACTGTCTGTGTCTTGTCGTCTCTATGTAATTAAGAACTGTTAATTTTCTTCTTTTTTTGTTTCGTTTGTATACATAATTTTATTAGCGACACTTACATACTTGCAAAGCATAACACCACGTAAACACAAGAACCTAACAAACTGCATACACACACACACACACACACATATATATAAAATCACAAACACTTATGCTATTCGGGCAGGTTCTGCATGCCGCATTTGAACTTTATAATAGCGAATATATATGTATATGTACTATTGTAGTTACCATACGACAGCGGTTCACTGTGTAATGGTTTTTTGTGTAAGAAGAAGAAATACAGTATAGTTTTTCTTCAGTGTGCAGACTGCAAGCATTAACGGAATGTGTTTTGCATTGCACATGCACTTTTATTCTTGGGAGTCAGATTTAACGAAAAGTTGGCTCTGTGCTGCAATAGCACTGTCATTTCTTAAATTCCAGTGGCTCCAAAAAAGTATTGCCTACGCACATTGAAGGGTGAAGCTTATCATATACAGATTCTTAATACGTCCATATAATTATGGTTGATTGTTGATTTTCATTGTTGTTAAACTTTTTGCCTTACTGCTGCTGCAGTACTGAAGCATTTTTATTGTATTGACAATCAACTTGTTTAGGTATTTTGTTTTATATGTTTTTCAAATGAAAATTACACAACAAGCCAAGCCGTGTTGTTAAGTTAGATGCTCATTACTTTTACGCTGTCTTAGACCGTTTGAGTTCTTGAACCCCCCCCCGTCCACATACATACATAAATGCACATGGCAAGCCCGGCATGTTGCCATTATAACAGCAGCTTAAATAAACAAACAAACAACACCAAACAAAAAAAAAAAACCATACTTAAAAATTTTTTGCAGATGTTCAGACACAAAAAAATGTTGCAACGGTATATGCGCACGAAATCGTATGCGCGATTGACAAAACAAATGAACGCTTCGATTGTGAGGTTGAACAGGTTTCAAATGAAACTGAACTACTTGCATGCGTCTTCACAACTGTCGCTATAAGTACTGCCACGATCAGCACTATCACGACCACGAACACTATCTCGACCACGAACACTATCACGACCAACAACACCACCGCTATGGGTAACAGCGCCACGCCCACAAAAAAAATCACTGCCAATCGGGTTAACAGCTGTATGCCAAATGTCAACTGCGGCACAGTCATGGCCAACCTCATAGCTGATAAGGTTGTTTCGGCAACTGCTGCAAATGGCGGCAACAACGCTGATGGTGTCAGCGTCGGTGTCGGTGGCGGTGGCGGTGTCGATGACGGTGCCAACGACACAGACGATTGTTTTGCGCAATTCTCGTTGCGGTCATGCCATGAATTTACTAAAAAGAATAGAAGCAAAATACTCAAACTGCTAGCAACGCCATTTCGAAGCATATTAAAATTGATAAGGTGCGTGTGTTGGCTATTTCAATTCCTACACTCAATCCTTGTCTTGCCCTATTTTGTTGTTGTTGTTGTTGTTATTGTTGTGATGACAACACAACATTCACACACCTCCTGGGATCGCACTGCAAAATACATTACGCATAAACACAATAAAATACACACACACACACTCACACACACTCACTCACTCACACACACACACGAAAACTAACAGGAAAGCGAACATGAAAATGAGGTAACATGGTTATTCTGCACCGACCGCGTACCCATAAATAACCAACAGGGCCACAAAGGCAACCTTCACTTTTGAAATGGCGCTAGTTCTATTACATATATATATATACAGTATTTCATACAGTCGCATTAAACATTTGTCTTATTGCCCTGCCCTGCCCTGCCCCATGATACTGTGCCTCTTCATGTTCTTTTGGTTAAATATTCAGGTCTATATTTCGCGGAAATTCGGTGGCATTCATAAGTCCTGCATATAAAATAACCTCCTAGGTTGGCATTTTTGCGATATCCGACAACCAAACATTTACACACAGTGATTACTCTGGTTATCCCTCTCACACTCTCTCTCTTAAACTTTTTCTCTCTTTGTCACTTTGACGCTCTCACATAGTAATAAATCCCAAAATGGCTAAAATTACAACAAAAACCAAAAAGAAAGTTCAACCATCGTCCCTAAAAGAATTACTGAAAGTGCTGAAATACACATACAAAAAAAAAAAAAAACCCCCGAAAAAAAAAAAAACAAAAAAAAAAGAGACAACAACAAATAATCGTTTTTACAGATTACCCAAGTTTAGCGAAGGTTACTATGTTACAACAACAAGAAATACTGCCGCAAGTACAACAACAACAACAGCAGCCACAGCGTCGTCAACAACAACTGGAAGAGCAGGAGGAGGAGAAGGAGGAGGAAGAGCGGCAGCTGCAAGAAGAAGAGCTGCATCAACAACAACAACAGCAACAACGGACAACAAATGTGAAATTACATTTAGCAACAACAACATCCACAACCACAACGTTTGCAATAATATCAACAACAACAACAACACCATCAACAGAAACGCACTTGCAGCAGAAACAGCAAGAAGAGCAGCTGCTTCAACAGAATATGCGGACACGGCAGCAGCGGCCCAATAAACTGCACTTATCGTTTAATAAAAATACAACAGCAGCAGCAACAACACCAACAACAACAACAACGCAGATAAAAACAACAACGTGTACAATGCGAACAAAATCGAACACTAGAACTGTTTCTGGTAATGAAGGCCGCAACAACAAAAACAATAACAATAACGATAAAAACAAAGATGCTGCAAATAATGAAATTAACATAAAAATGGCAAATGTTAACCCAGAGATAATAAAAACAACAGCAGAAAGAACACGTGTGAACAACAATGCAACGTCAATGCAACAGACTCCCAATGCTAACAACAACAACAACAACAACAACAGCAACAACAACAATAACAACAATCAACGACGACAGCAAAGCTTGCCAATACCGCCAAAGCCTAAACGCATGCCGTCCGTCTTAAAAAATCCACGTTACGCATGTTTTCTGCGTGATGTTGAGCAAACGGTCAATCAAATAACAACAAAAGCAACAACAACACTACCTACTGAGAAAACACGTAACGTTTTGGGCACGCGTAGCAATGAGTTTCACAATCAATATTCAAATGTAACAACTGAGGAGGAAGTGCGTTGTATTTCAAATGATGTCGATGCGAATTTGTTGTTAACGTTGCCAAAGCAGAAGCGTCACCAGCAGCAGCAGCTACAACAACAACAACAACAGCAACGGAAAAGCAAATTCTTCCCTTATGATGGCAAAACTTTAAAAAACACCAACAACGAAAATAATGAAACTATTTTCGCAGAAAAAATAAATAATAATATGATTAAGCAATATGATGACGTTGGAACTGCTGATATAGCGAGTAACGTTTTACAAGTAATTAACAATAATAATAATTATAATAACAACAAAAACAATCACATACTATTACTTACCACTGACGCTGCTGCTGCTTTTGCTTTAAATCCAATTGAAATGGCAACAGCAGTGTCAGCAAAAACAACAGAAAATATCGAACAAGAAAAAGAAGTTGAAACAGCAACACAAACAGCAGCAGCAACAGCAGCAGCAGTAACAGCAACAACCACAGCAGAACTGTACCCATTTGCTGCAATTACCCTCGAAAATGTTAGCAGTTATGTTAACACAACCACAACAGTAACAGCGCCAGCTGCCGCAACTAACGCTTTAGGTGCTGCCAACACTGTAACTGTTGCATCGTCAACGTCACAGCAACGTCGGCGTCGCATAAAATCAAATAGCACTGCACCGTTGTCACTCTCCCCTGCTTCCACAGTTTTATTGCGCACACGTATACCCGGCAATACGCTGTATTATGTTTGACAGTAATAAAAATGACCAAAAGAGCAGCCAACAACAACAAACTGTACAAAAATTAAAAAATAAAAATGTACGTCTCTCCTATCCATTGACTCCGCTCCGCTATGCTATTTTCTACGCTACGCTACATCTTGTCTCGCTTTACTTCGTTTCTCCTTTACTGTATCCGCTGCGTTTGTGTCTATGGCGGCTAAAAAGGCTATCACCCGACAACAGTCAAAAGAACTGTAAAACATAAATTTATGTGTGTATATTATAAATACGTAAGCATAATTAAAAGAAAACCTTTATTTTTTTTAATAATGAAAGAAGCAGAGAAAAATGAAAACAAAAAAAAAAATGAAACCTTTACATGCAATAGACGCTTTTGCTTTTTGATTTGGTCAATTCTAGATGGCTAACAGTCTATCCATCTAACCAAATACTACCCTACAACCAACTAAACGCTCATCCTGCTCGTCTCAATGCGCGCGCTTAACATAGACGACACCTCTTGTTTTGATTTGACTTTATTTTTTTATTATCGTATTATCTGTTCCTTTAGCATATAGTTTACAGTTTGAGAATTATTACAGCGATATGTGCGCAATATGTCCATACCGAACTGTAGCGGTGTAAGGTGCAAAACAAGAAAACTACGGTTTATACATAAATACATATGTATGTAAATGCAAATACACGTATTTAGTTACACTTATTATTGCATAAGGTTTTTGCTGATTTATAAGTGTATATGCCAAATGCTAACATCTGCCTGGCTCGTAATGTTTTTAGGCGTTGTACAACTGTGTCCAACAAAATAAAAAAGTTTACGTAACAGTTTTTGATATGTCTTTATGTAAAAAAGTCCAAATTGTACCCTCAAACAGCAGATACAGAATATATCCTGTAACGTCGAAAAAACTAGTAAAGCAAAGATTTTTCAAGTTGGTGACATGTTTTTGCCAGTCAACATAGATAAATTAGAAATGTTAATCGTCTTTGGAAATATGTACTTTCAACCAAATTATTTTAAGGTTCGAGGAAATGCGCGAACTGAAATTTGCGAAAATTCAATTCAATTGGTTACAGGGAGATGATATAAAATATGGTCAAATTGATTTTTTTTCTTAATTTTCCGAGATTGGAAATTGTTAGGCGTAGGGCTTTTTCACCGAATCCACCTAAAATAGCTCAAATGTTTATATATGTATGTACTTTGTTAGCAGCAAACATCATTTCATTGGACGCAGTTGTACAAACATACCACTTCCCTCCTTCTGCGGCGTAAATTGTTTACAACAAAATGCATCTGTAGTTGATTTATAACATAGTTTATTAATATTTATTGTTGTTAAGTTATTAGCGTTTGAGCTAAATGTATTTGTTGCATAGCATAAACACTAACATGCGGTAACAAACAAACAAACAAACAAACAAACAAACACACAAACACACACACACACACATGCACACTCGTAACTGTATAAGGCTAAATTACAAATTACATGCAGCAACAACAACAGCAAATCGGCTGAATGCGCACACTTGCAGAGAAGCTAATACTGTTACATGCTAAACCATAGCATATATGTACGTGTACATGCATGCATATGTATACATACATACATACATACACACATACATAGAAACATGTGTATGCACATGTCATTGTGCACGCGCGCATGCGACATGCACTTGTTGGCTGTTATTGTTGCAATTGTTGTGCCGCATATACATGCATACATGCAAACATACATACATACGTACACACACACACACACACACACACACATGCATACATACATACCTGCATTCTGTGACATAAGGAAAACAAAAAGTAGACGAGTGTTAGACATACGTATGTAGTTAATTGTTTTTGTGTGCTTTCAATAATACATAACTAACTCGTATGCTTGATAAACCGTTACAAGTTGAATAGCAACAAAAATAAAAAAACAAAAAACACTTCTTTTTAATTGTACGCATAAATCGACTTTATTAAAACATTGTATCTTTTCTTAACAAAATCTTTTGCAGATGTAATATAAATTTATCAAAAATAATAATTTATTAAAAAAGACATCTACATACAAGAAAAACGTAAAAAAAAGAAACAAAAACAAAAAAAAAAATTAAAACAAAACAAGTGAAAACCCCCTTCAGAAAGTGTGCCTGCCAAAATCAAAATGCCAAAAATTTTTTCAAAAAATTAACTAAAAATAAAAAAATCAAAATGTGCTGTAATTAAAATAATAAAAAGAAGAAAAAAAAAAAAAACAAAAAATAAAACAAAAGCAAAATATGTATACTGCAGCAACACAACAAGAACGTATAAATTTTTAAAACTATAACAAAAATAAAAATAATAAAATAAATTATAATAAATTGTAATAAGGAAAAAAAATAAGTAAACAAACAACAATCACACAGCAGATGAAGAATGAATGAATATTACGTTACGTTAATGTAGCAAATAGTGTTTGTTTGAGGTAACTAACAAAAATAATCGAATTTATCGCACTGCATCCAACAACTGCCATTATACACAACAACACATTTGCAATAATAACAACAAAAACCACATGCTTAGAATAATGCGTATATATACATAAATTGGCAACCATTTTTTTTTTCTCTTTTTTTGTTTTTTTTTTGCATGCATACTTTTCATTTATTTTTATTTACATTTATTGCAAGCCACACACAGTCCACAAAATAGAGCACACAAGCCAAATTTGCCAAAAACAAAACAGCATTGTGACAATGTTGTGTGCATTTTACCGCTTTACGCACTTACATATGCATGTGTGTATGTGCGCGAAAAACGAATCAAAGCAATATACATATGCATATACATATGCATATACATATGCATATACATATGTATATTTGATATACACCCCAATGCTGCATTGCCGTGAAAGAATTATCACACATCGCGTTTATACCTTTACGATGCAGATGGCGTGAATTGTCCCGCTTACACCGCGACGATGCAATGCATGTTACGAGTATTACTGTAGTTTGTGCGTACACATTTAAATGCACACAACACAACACCACGTTATTTACAGCTTTTGTTCTATTTTGGAGTTTTAAACATACGCTTGAACTAAACTCAGTTTTTTTTTTTGTTTAAATAATGACGTTTATAATTAAGTATGGTGGCGTCAGTTTTTTTTTTTTTGCAATCAATAAAAAATGCAAAAACCTGAGTGTTTAAATTTAGAAGAAAAAAAAAACAGCACTGCAACCACGAAGCTAGCAACAAACACATATATCTTTTTTATTTTATTTAGACAATATGCATATTATTCTCTAGAATACTTTTGACTCATATGTTTTTCTGTTTTTTCTTTAATATTTTTTTTAATTAACAGCATCCGCATCGCTAGGCTTATATACGCCTGTCAAAGGCTCGGCTATAGATAACATTTTTCAATTGGGTGTGACGCGTGCGCCTAGCAGCCAAAAGACTGCAACGACGAATGGCGGTGGCATCGGTATCGGTGGCGGTATGCAAAATGGCGAGAGCGGCATTTCTGGCATCGACGCGGGCCTCATTAAGCATATCGATTGCAAGGGCGTCAACGAGTCTGAGAATAATAGTATGCAGTATTTGAAGCCAGCGGACGATGAACTTAATATTGCCTATAGCGATGGTACGCAGAAAACTGATTTGCTTTATTGAGCAATAGCAACAACAAGATTAATAGGAGAAAAATAATTATTAAATGTATATCTCAAAAAAGTTTTTGCTTAGTCCCGCCTTGATTTTGTGTTTGTTATTCCTTTCTCTCTTGTTTAGAAAACGATTTTGAAATTTTCACAATTTTTTTTTATTTCTAACTTAATTTTTTTTTGTTTATTGTTGTATTTATTAAGTCCTATTTAAAATTTTCATTAAAAAAATACTTTATGTTAATTAAAAACAAATATATAAAAACAAAAAAAAAAAAAACAATTAAAATATAACTTACATATATACATATACAAAATTTAAAAGAAGAAAATTGTGTCACTTATTGTATAATTGGTGATTTTGTATTTTTTATTATTGTAATTTTCTAAATATTAAATTGTAATAATGCAATATGAAAGATGTAAAATAATTGTCTTTTTTATGTAAAGTATTAAAAAAAAAAAACAAAAAGAAAAGCAAAAACAAGCATTAAACATTTATTTCAAGTTAAAAAAATATTTTCCCCAATATGCGAAAAATGCATTTATATTATATATAAAAACTCCTCGCAGCTGCAAAACGAGTTGTCAAACGTTTAAAATTTTTTTTAATATTATAATTGTACATAAAAAATTGTTGTAATTTTTTGCCACTGTTTTTTTTTTTATATATAAATATTTATACTTAAATTTTTTTTTTTTTTGCAGATCTTTTAATATCTGTAGTGCATAGCATTTAGTATAAACATTTAAATATCAACACTCATAACGACTTATTCAATTAAAATGAAAATTGTAATACATACTACATGCCCATTAATGTTTTGAACTATAGATTTTCGTTTCCTTTGTCTATAAGCTTACATTCCAGAGAAGGCAAATCCCCCACCAAAAAAGTCCAATGCAAAATTTTGCCCGTTTGAGGTTAAGTCTAAATCGAGGTTTCATTGTAATCCCAATTATTCTTTTTTATGCAAATCTGAATGTGTTTTTGCTATTTCACTTAATAAATAAAGCATACATTTTTCGTATACATTAATTTATAAACAATTTACTCTATGATACTTTCTTATACAATACATATACAAAATATTATACACTACGTACATAAAATTTAAAAAATAAAATAAAACAAAATGAAAAATAACGTATTTAATGCAGTTAGGGACTTTGTTCGGGCTGAAATACATTGAATACAATGAATGACCAATATCTAACTACAAGCCTTAGGCAAGTGTTTACATTTTGGCGAAGCATATTTGTTGTGGCGAAAAAGAGAGAAACAACATCGGTAATTTACTACGAGAGTTTACTACATGTCGCATTTATAGACAATAAAACAGCATAAAAAATAGTGCTTGAATTTATTTTATTTTAACAAAACTTTATATTGATAGCTTATGTGGTTTATATTTATAGGTACGTTTGTGTTTTCAAAATTAAACTGTTAAACCCAGCGATATTTTGCATAGGTGGAATGATTTATTATTGTCTGACATGACATAAATTTTTACGACATAAAGGAATTGCCTCTCGTTCATCACCCTATTTACTCTTTCGCGCTCACTTACAGTCAGCAGCTGTAGACCGCTGAAAACATGTATATTTGTTGACAGAAGAGAGAAGCGCTACGCGTGAGAATGAGAAAGGATGGTTTCGTGCTCTGCAAACTCTGATCCAGTGAAACAGTGATGAACAACGTAAAATCTTTATTTTCTATATTCCGATACACATGTTTCTGGTCGCAAACCGTGATGTGCAAATGCGCGTGCAATTTGTTTTTGTAAATTGAAAAATTTGCAAACTGTATGACACCATCATGTTTGTATGCAGTGCATTGGTGAGAGCGTGGTAGCACAGTTAAAGTGCGAAAGCAAAGCATATTTCAGTGTTGTAACACTGATAATGAACATCTAATTGTTGCCTAATAGGTGCCTAGACGGTAAAGCTGCATAATTTTTCGTTTAAGTTAACGACTTTAAGCTTTATGTGTATTGATTTACAAATTTCACTTAGATTGCTCATTACGTTTCTTTTGTGATTGCCAGTTAACCAAGATCAAGCAAGCAAATTGCCCCCAAGGCTATTACTTGTCATTTTCTTTACGCCGCTGGCTCGAAAATCGCTGAAAACCACAAACGGACATCGGGTCAATAGCGGTAACAGAGGAGTCATCTTTTGCAACCATCAGTGCTACTATTACTGGAAATTATTTGATTGTAATTATAATTATTGTCATTTCCCGCAGTTCACTCCATTTCTTAAGGGTTTTCACCGGGAACAGAAAACTGCTAAAGGGGTGACAACCCTTACAAGCTCTATCCCTCTTTAACAACTTAAAGTCATCAAAAATTGATCAACAACTATTTAGTTAAAAATTTTAACAATTCTTCATCATTAAATAGATTTTTTAGGCTATTAACTAAATAATTTAAAAAGTTCTTCACTTTTTTTTGATTTGGGTGTAGTATTAACGTTGTACATTTGGTTGTATAAGTAGATTTGAATCTGGCGTACACAAAGAACCACAATAATAATGTTCATGACAACAACAAAAACAGCTAAGGCAGTGTTTGGATTTTGTGAGGTAAGTACTTAATTAAGTGCTTTGTATGTCAATCGAATGCCATTCTATCAACGAACTTGACAAATACATATACGCAGATATTCACAAGCTGCCTCACAAGCGATTGCCTTTTCTGGATACGTTTAGAATCCAAACAGCAGCAACAACAGCAGTAGGCACCTTCCTCATAACATGAATAACTACAAATAGAGAAATAACGATGGACAGCCGCAAGGGGCAACGTTACGAAGTGGTGACAGCGCCAACAACTGCAGCAATCCCTAGCTTGGCAACAGGCACACTCGGCACCATCAGTGGATCAAGGTGTGTGTTAATTGTTGATGAAAATTCACGGTTACGATGTACATGGTTTTCTCTTTTGTTTGCAGTATTTTTTTTAGTGGCAGTGCCGACGGCACGACAAATGCATTGCCCACCAATGTCTTCCTTACCATTTGCGACGATAACTCGAACGAGTCAGAGGAGTTCATCGAAATCGATGGCACCGCCCTAGGGGCACACATTAAACTTGAACAGGATCAGGATATTGATCAAGAACATGATATGGCAACGTCAACAATAGCTTTGTCAAGTTCCACGCTGCAGCCAACAATACAATATCGTCTGGTGAATCCACTTCATCAAGTGCAGCATCATCAGCTGCCAGCGGAACGCGAGCTGACTACGGCCACTGCAATACTGCCGGCAAGTGTACAGTTGCCAAGCGGCTGTGAAATATATTTACTCAAACAATATGCCGAGACATCGGCCGCAACAACGGGTGTGGTTAATATGACAGGCAGCGATTATTTGTCTCGCCAACAGACGACGGTACACACTGTGCCCGATATCAAGTTAGATCCCGATATGCCGAAAAATGACCTTGATAAAATAACAACGTCCAATGTGCTCGTCTTCAATGGTGTCTCACGACAGACGCGACTGACAACAACGAACGGTCATGCAGGAAACACGTTAGAGAACGTTACCAGCACAGCGGTCGTGCCTGTCGAGGTGTCATCATCACACAAACGCATTGTCGAAGCGTACAAAAAACGAGATGACAAACGGCGTGCAACTCATAACGAAGTTGAACGTAGACGACGCGATAAAATCAATCATTGGATATTTAAGCTTAAAGAAATGTTGCCTGTGGATGGTGCTAATAATAATCATAATAATAGCAATAACAACAACGGTAATAATAATACGTCTGCTTCGGGATTCAACAGCAACAGCAATACTAGCAGCAACAGCACAAATGCCATGGTAAGCAGCAGCAATAGCACACCGCCAAGCGTGCGGACGCCGCCAAGTGATTCGAAATCGCAGATACTAATCAAAGCATGCGATTATATAAAAACAATGCAGACGGAACTCTGTGGGTGCGTATGCCTGTATTTTGATTTTGCTTTTATTTTTGCCAACGACCTTTACCTTTATTAAGAGAAAAAATATTGCAGCCTACGCGAGTGCCTTAGTGAAAATGAACGTTTGCGGCTTAAAAACCAACGGCTGGAAGATGAACTGGACGCACTGCGGCAACAACTGTACGATCAGCAGACGCAACATAGCGTGCCCAGCAGCTCCTCCTTTGTTACGCTTAATGCACTCAACGGTAGCGGTGATCTCTTTGGTGGCATTGATGCGGCTGCTGCTGTTGATTTCTCACATAATGCCAAATGCAAATGGTTTTAAGCACAAGATGCCGGATACCGGCAACTTATTGATTTTCATTGGAGACTTGATTGTCATGGGCGATTTGCTTGCATCCACGTTTTATTTCACAAAAAATCACGTTTCGTAAGCTAATCATTGGCATTGGCGATTACGTTGATTAAATGCGCAGCCTGCTGCTGCATAACCGGCAGCTGGCACGTGGCACTTGTGAATGTGTATAAGTAAACCAAAGTGCGTCTTTAAGCGTGCATAATTTGCTTTGGTATATTATTGCATAAAAGTACGCTTTAGAGTTGCAATTCTTGTTTTTTTTTTTTTTATTCAAACTCGTACTTCCATCTGTAATTAAATTGTTAAAGTTTGTAAATTTTATATACAAGTTGTGCGTACCCGCACCAGGTAAATATTAACGATAGTTATTCAAAAGTTTCCTTAACCCTTTCAACTTGTAAAGCACTCATTAAGAAATGCAGATTGTTATGTACTATTAGTAAATATTAGACGAATAAATAATGCGATAATTCGTTGTTTTTATATACATGCAAATATATACATAGATTTATATACATGTATATATCGATATATATATATATATATATATATATATATTAATAACGTTCAATACGTTTACCTTAGTTCGTTTTTATTATAAAATTAAATATCAAAACAAAATTGTTGTGAATGTTAACATTTTTGCTATAAACTTTCAAATTAAAAAAAAAATCAATTTTAATAAACAAAGCAGTCAAAGCGTAATACAAAAAACCAAAATAATACTCAATAATGCGATTTAACATTTTTAAACAATTGAAAAAAAAAATTATTAAAAAATAAACAAAGAAACGGTTTAAATTTCTTAATAAAATGCTGGTTTATATTTACAAATTATACAAAGTAAATAAATACAACTGTTAGTTAATATTAATAAACGCAATTTTTTTTATTAAATTCAAAAATCGCCTGTAATCGGAAAAAAATAAATACGTAAATTAAAATGTTTTTAGGTTATATTAATCATACGCCATGTTGCTTATATGCATTATTAAACATTAGACAATATTGCTATTAATATGGCGCCTAGAATTCATGCGTCGCGCATGCGTACGTGCGAACGATTGCAGAACCGCATGCAGTCAGCTTTGTGCCTAGGTAAAAGAAAAACACGATTTAGCGAAACAGTATTGCAGAGGGCAACATCATTAAAGAAATAATTACAATAAATATCTTATATATAATAATAATAATACATATACAACATGGCGTATGTGTAACGTGCGACAAATGCTATCCATTCCCAGATCATTTTTAGCGGATCTTGCAACAGGGCACTTTTCAGCGAGTGCCAGAAATTTGCTGCTTGTTACGTTAGCGATTCTGGCGTTTATATATAAGAAGACCTTGTAACGCTTATCGTTGCTTTCATTTTCTATAAAAATGTTTAAAATAATATTAATAAGTTGCTAGTATTTTTTATGTCAACAGAGTTTTCTAAATTACAAAACAACCCACGTCCAATATCTAACACACACTGTTTGCGTAATCCACACACTGACAAGTGACGAAAATTTACCCATGCCACCACACATTCCTACTCATTGCCAAATGAATGTAGGATACCCCAGACCCGCAATCACAGGATTTCGAGTCTTGTTCGATTTGTCTTGCAGCTGTGTGAACAAACCATAACAACAAAAACAAATAGACGCGGTCAAAGACAAAGACGCCGACGTGTGCTGCCTGCATGCGCCATTTTGGTTGTTTGCTTTAAATTGCTTTAAGAAGTAATGTTTACTTGCTTTTAATTTAATGATTTTCTTTTAATGCTTTCATATGTGCCCATTATATCATACGCACACACAAAACACACTTACATGTGCATACATATATACATGTGCCTATAGCTGAGCGGAGCCATATACAAAAAAAAAACCCTAATGAAATCAGCAAGTGGCAGAGTGGCCATCGTTTGTCGCTAAATAACGTCGCCATCGTGAATAATTAACAAACAGAAAAGCGGAAAACGCAGAGTGTGTAATATAAAAGCGTGATAAAACACGAACACAAAATAGAAGTAAAAACTGTGCGCTTATATGTAAGTGTACATATATATACACATACATATATGTAAATATATACATATATATTTGTACATACACACATAGGCGGGTAGAAATGCACGAAGCAATTAAATGAACGATAAAAGACGACGATGATGACGACAGAGAAGCAAAAGCAGGCGAGGTCGCTGCCATCGAGAGTTTTAATATTATGTATTTATATTACGTACACTTTGAGAGTCTAGCATCAAAAGCTAAGTTACAAATTAAACGTAACGAAAAGCGGCAAAAAAGCCAGATTCCGTATTATTAACTTTCATTTACAGCCTTTACCATGCAGACAACAACAATAACAATATATAACAATACAAAGGCATGGGAAAAACACAATCGATTTAGAGAATAAAACGTAATTAAAGCGAAAACTTGTATGATTTCGTTTGTTTCGTTTTTCGGGGACGAACGCGTTTGCCGAAAAAACGATGATGACGACAACGTCAACGAAGCTAAAAGTTAACTTCGTTTTTGTTGATGGCGACGATTAAAAACGAACATACGAATTTCTAACTAAATGACTTTCCGCTTCACAATCGTTTAATGCAAAGCGCTACAAAGGTTAATGCATAAAATAAAAACACAAAAGCAACTAAAAAGAAGCAAAAAGAAATATGAATAAAAGATACGCTGAAAACCAGACCTTGCAACGCGAAATTAATATGGCGTAGCATGACAACGACAGTTGAAAGAGGAATAGAAAAGAATGTATTTATATTGTAGGTATACACGTACATACTTACAAATATACTCGTACGTGCATACGTTCACATACATATATATGCAAAGGTAATAAATGAGAGCGACTGATGCTGCCAAGGCTTTGCTTTGCACACAAAGTGTGAGTGTTCACTGTTGCTTTTTTGGACCGTACCGGTAAACAGCGGAAATTTCCCGGGCTTGCACTTTACTTGAAGAGTATATAAAAGTCATTAAGTGCTTATAATAACCTTGAGGACCAAAGTCTTGTTAGCGTAGCATTAACATTTGTTGTATGCAGGTCTTAAACTTGTTAACTATGTACATTCACATATATATTTATGTAAATATATATTTACATATATATATGTATACATATTCCATTTAAAAATTTATAAAATGTTGAATTTGTTGTAATATTAAGTATACGTAACAGTTTTTTACCGTCGTAAAGCTTCCTATGACATGCCCAATAATGTTAAAAACAGTTGAGTACTATGCGCTGCATCAAGCTCAAAAAAATGCGCATTCAGTGTAAAACGTGACCTTGTATTTTTAGGTTATTATTCGCATGCGTATCATGACAAAGAAAACTCATCAAAGACAAAGTTAATAGTGAATTTCAAAAGCCTACGCTACCGACTGCAACTCGTGCCATATGTTTTAACTCCGTTCGTAGACGAAGCGCAATAACGTAGCAATACGAAGCGTTGCTTCATGTCGCGCTCGTGCATTGTGTCAAAGCAAAGTTGGTTTATTTTATTTATGACTTGGCTACCAAAACTACCAAAGGTTTTGTTGATTTACTTTAATACCCACCACCCCTAGTAATGCAGGATTTTTTACTACATTTTTGTTGAACTGAAAGACGAATGTATGAATTGATGTTGTACTAAAAATTTGGGTTTAAATAATGCTTTATTTTTTAATTTGACATTTTCTTTTGCTAATCGATGACACATGACGTCATTTGAATTATGACAAAATGTTTAAAATATGTGTAATCAATTTTGTCAATGGTATAATTTTGTAAAGCTATGTTTATGAAACCAATTAATTTTAAGAAGTCAATATTATAACATGAAAGTTAGCTAATTTTTATATGCATTTATGCACATAACAATGTGCACAAAACGCCTTTGTCTTATGCATATGGCTGCACTTGCATATGTATATATATACATAGCTACGTATAATCCGTGGCCAGTTGAAAATGAAGTCAATGGAAAAAAAGAGTTAGTTGCGCTATTCCTTTGTGCCTACTTCTACTATCTTAATTTCATATGTATATCCCGTGAAAAGTTTTATCAACAATGCTGGTTTTTCTACAGGCTATTTGTCTATACATATCGTCGTCTGGTCTAATTATTAGCCGCAATTTTGCAATGCAAGCCGATCATCATAATTACGAACTAACTTGGCATTACATATTCACATGCATACATCTGTACATGCATACATATGTACATATAAATTTATATAGTTTAGTCTTTTTGTTATTTTGCTACCCCCGAAGAAGAAGAAGACGTCCTTGCGTTTGGCAACGTAGCAAGAGCCGAACGGCAGCAACAATAACAACAAAAATTGAACGCCGAAAAACTCTAATGACGTCCGTTTGTGTGTGTGAAGCGGTAGCGCCATTTTGTACTCTCTCTCTCTCTCGCTGGGAGCGCTAATCAACAACATTGTGCCAGTGTTGTCGCAGAAAATGCAATTGCCTAATGATAAACTAGAACATGTTCATATATTTGCTTGTAGAACTTGAAAACACTTATAAATTGCACTTTCATATGCACGCATAGCTTAGAATCTTATTTTAAAGCGTATCGCTTAAAAATGGATAGAAAATGCAATGTAAATTTATGTTGTTGATGGCTTTAGTTGGCTACCCATGCCGCCACAAGCGTTGCCATATAGCGACGCAACTTCAATGTTATTCTTAGAATTTTGACGCAAAGTTCAGCTTACAAAAGTTTTATATTAATGAATAACAATTTTATACCGTAAGTAAAATCTAAGCAATTATTTTTTAATTTTTAAAGACAATTAGCAGCACTTTAAAATAAGTGGTACATAAAGATGCTCAATTTTTTGCCATAAATGCATTTGACATGAATAAATACAATGTATTCTACTGACTAATGATTAACAACACATACTTACTTATACTAATAGTTTAAAGGTATGATTAAAAAGAATATTACAGTTGTGAAATATATATTTTAAGCATTAAAAAAGAAAAACGTACAAACGTCCTTGATGTAGCGCATTGAGCGATCAACGCAAATAACAACTACCCCTTCGCGCACTCCTTCGACGGTTGGGTCTGGCAACACTGCGTCTGTTGCTTACTTCTCATTATTTTCATTTTGCTTTATTTAGTTTCTGTGCGCTTCACATGTCGTGACGTTCGATCGGGTCTTTGCTCATTATTTCTTCTCTATGTTTTTTTCTACATTAATTTTTTTTATTTCGATGAAAAGTTTTTACATTTTATAATAAACACATCGAATATGATAAATCGTTTGTCAATGCTCATTAAACAATAATAACAAATGTGAGTGGAAGAAATGTTAAATCGAGTGAGCAGCAAGTGCATAAGTGTATGTGCGTGAGTGTCTGCGAGTATGTGTATTGGTAAAAATAATAAAAAAAAGTATTTAATATTTTTTTTTGCTTTTTGCAACGTTGAGGCAACTGCAGTAACTAAAATCCTATTTTTTGCGCTGCAAGTTATGTTTCTCTTTTTTTTTGTTTGTGTTCTTTTAGTATTTTATTTAATTTTTTTAACGCCAACTTTTCGCCAGCTCTAAGAGCTAAAATAACAGTCAGTGCAGCAAGTAAACGGCAAAATTCGTTGCCAACTTAGAACCATATAGAAAATAGGCACGAATGGACGATGTACGGCAACAACAGTAAAAGAAACGGCAACGAAGTTAACATCTATTATTGTTTTCGTGTGCGCATACTGCTTCGTGGATTATTTTATTATTATTTTGCTAATTTCGTTGCCTTAATACAGTTTTTTCTTATTCCATTGTTTGTGAAAATCTTTTTGCGTGACAGTTTCCGCTGTGTTTTCACCATTTTCGTTGTGTGCCTTTTCTCTTTTACTTCCTTTTAGTTATTATCTATTACTTTTTCTTTATCATTTATTCGCTTTTATACGCTTTTCCACTGGTGAGTGTAATTGTGGAAGTAAAGCAGAATCGCGAGAGTTGTGCAAAAGATTAACAAAAAAAAATTTTTAATAATGCAACAACAACCAACAGTAAGAAGAAAACCAAAGCGTACAATTTGTGAAAAATCGCCAAACCTTGGTCTGTGACGCCCGCTCAGTTTGTGTTTCACCTCCCTCTGCTGTGCTCTACTCATAGAGTCTGCCGTACTGGTGTGTGTTGTGTTCTGTGCTGCATTGTTATTGTTCTTCGCGTTTCTAAAATGGCGCATGTAACTTCTGCGTCGGTCAGTCGTCGTTTCCGTCGCTGATTTGTTGTTTGTCACTCTGACTGTTGTTTGTTTGTTGCTCACTCGTTTTCAATGGTTTAATAAGACTCGTAAAGGTTTTTTGATTTTTTAATTTGGCTTTACAGCTGTTTCTCGGGATTTTTTTTGGGTTCTTGTTTGTAGTTTGAGTTACTTTTTATACTGCCATTAAAATATCTGCAACGCCAGCGGCGGCAACGACATCAAGCGCAACTAAAGTTTATAGTATGCAAGCAGCTGCAGTTCACGTAGCACAGGAGGATAAGCATGGTAAAAAAAAATGTAAGCGAAAAAAAACTCATGCGCATGCAAGCATGAATGAATGTTTGAAAAAGGAAACTCAGACTTGTATGTGTTGTTTGACATTCAATATTTTTGTTGTTGTTAGGCAAAGTGCATCTGAGCCTTGCTGTTATCCTGCGAAAAAAAAATGTTAGAAAAAAAATTTACTATGTACAAAAGCCTTAACCAGGTTTTATTTTTTCATTGGTTTTTTATTTTTATAAACAAGTTTTTTTTTAAATTAGTATGTTTTAATTGTTTGGCATATGAATGTTTTATTTTTTTTTTTAAAGTTTTTTCAAATGTAAAATCAGGCAACGCAAACACTTTCGCCGCATATAAAAAAAGACAAACAAAAACATGCGAATTTTCCAACGAATTGTGCCGCTCAATATAATTTATATTAATCGCAACATGGAAATAGAAAATCAAAATCAGCTGTTTTTGTTACTACAGCATACGTGAGTGACGAAAGAGAGCGCAAAAAGGATGCGCAACAGACGCCGTCGAATGCAGCCCTGCATCCATAAATAGCGTGGGTGCAAATCTGTTTGCCTCTCAGTTAGGACCTGTCTACAAGGCGGCGTATCAATAACAATAATAAGAGCATTCATTAACAGCATGGGTACAATTTTGGTTGTACTTCCAGTTCAGTTGAGATTTGGGTACCAAAGCAACTGTTTTTTTTTTTTTAATATCTCGCTTTTTTTGCCTAACCGCCTGTGTGGGTCACACGAACAGGTTGTGTGTAATGTTGCAAGTAAAAAATTAAAATTTAACGCACTCAAACAACATATTCCGCATATTGCTTAGTTCTTATAAAATGAAACAATTGATAATGCCTATGAGTTCTATTGGAACCTCGATATAACACATAATGTTCTTGAGTAACTTTTCCTTAAAGTATTAAAAGGCATTTTTTTCTTCTTAATGCTGGCTGCGACATGTGTAAGCTCGCTAAGGGCTTCCTTGGTGTTATTTGTTTTCTGTTGCCTGGTGTTTTCGTTTTTCAATAACGCGCTGTAAATCTGCAACATTTGCGCTGTGTACTCCCACACAACTAGTTGGCCGCATATTTTTTTTTTATCGCTCTTTTACGCTCTTTCACGCTAGCACGTTTATTCTCTTGCCCTTTTGCATGTTGTTGTCAGGTTTTTATTAACATTTAGTTTTATTTATACGCCTATGAATGTTTTTATTTTTCTTTTTGTGTGTTAGCGTAGTTCATTTGTGTTGTCACTTATAATTTTTTTCTTAAATGGTATTTTTTTTATTGTTTTTATTTTTTCTTTTTTTTTTTTTTCTTTTTTTTTTTTTTTCTTTATTTTAACTAGGCTATGCCGCATCAAACATGCACTTCTGTTTTAAATAATATCAGCTTAAATACATATATGAGAAACCGGTTTCGAGGAGTTAAAGTGTGTGCACACATCATGCAGCGTATGCCACTTGCCTGGCGTATAGCTTGTCCTGCTTTAATACGTTGTCGACGTTTTTTCTATTTATTTTGTTTTTCTTCTTTATCTTTTCTTCTTCTTATTTTTGCCATTTTGTGGTTTATTGTATTTACTGTTCTGTGATGTGCTATGTTTTGCTGTGTACTGTGTTGTGCCTATTAATGCGCTAATAAGATTTTCCTTTGACTAATATTTTTTATGTTTTTTGATAAGCGCTGTATACAGTTTTTGCCTTTTGTACTTGTACACTTTCCCTTACCGTGTCTGTTTGTTAGTTGCAATGCGTATACGTCACGTATTTAAGTAAAATTATGACATTTTTTTAATTAATTATTCATATTTTTTGAATTATAATATCATAGCATATAATATAACATATAATCTTTATTTAAATGCTATAAACAGCTGATGAACGAAGAACAAATGGGACCAAACATAATTATTTCGTAACACACTGGAGCTCAGAGTAAGGTCTACATAGCCTAAGCATATAGCCGGCGACATTAGTTACGAAGATAAATCCGTTGTCGAAGGGTGGAGGCGGTGGCGGAAAAAACGTAGGCGTTCTGTAGTTGAAGGAGCAGGCGCAGGAGTGGCGTAAACAATATTTAAATTACAATTGTGAACCGAATTTGAACATACATAGACTTAGAAACGGAACGAAACGAAACTGCCACGGAAGCATATCTGTGCAAATTTTCTTCCTTAACACTGCCGCCGGCAGTGTCGGCGGCGACAAAACAACGACGGAGTTTGGAAAATGTCAACGCGAAAAACGTCAACAGCTGCAGCTGCAAAAGTGGTGGAAAGCGTTGCAAAGACAGCAGCTACGCTTACACCCGCAACCGCAGCAGCAGCAGCAGCAGCAACAGCAGCAGCTACAGTAGCTACAGTTGCGACGACAACGTTAAGTTGTGCGCAAGTAGTAGATGGCGGCACAAAAGAAATGGGCGCGAATTTATCAGCGACATCAGCAACAACAACGACAAGTACAGCAGCTAGTGCAACAACAACAGTAGAAATAAGCCGCACACCAACACCGCCCGCGCTCTCAATAACTGCAAGCACAAGTAGCAATACGCTGATAGTCAGCGATGTTGCGGTTGATCTGCCAGCACCGAAATTATCAACACCAACAACAACAATAGCAACACCAGATATGGCAACAAAAAATACACGTATTACGCGTCACTCATCGCCAATGCTGATGTTTTTCTCCACGAGCAAAAAGTCCAATAGTGTCGAGGATCTTATAGAGCAGACCAACGCCAGTAGTGGCTGCGATAGCGAAGATGCTGCTAATAAAAAATCCGCATCACCAGCCAGAATGGCAACACCATTGCTGCCACACACACCGATTATACGAGGTCGTAAATCGCTCAAAGATCTAAAGGAAGCTGTGAAAATCGACGAGTCCACGCTGCTGCGCGATGAGGCGAAGGACACGAAAGATGAACAGTCAAGCAATCAGCAAGACCAGGATATAATCAAGCCAACCATAACAGTAACAACAACAAATCCAAAGGATGACAAGGAGCAGGCCATTGGCGACTTAAAGGCTGAGCACACAGCTGCCACAACCGAGAAGGAGAAGTCTGCTACAACTGACAGTGTAGCAACACCAATACCAACACCCACAGCACCATCAACTTTTATTGCAAGTGCAGTAGCCTTGGTTACGAATCGCATAACACGCAAAGCAACCGCCGAGAAGGTGGCCAGCAATACTCGCGTAACACGCAACCGTCGCCAATCCACAACGAACACAGTAGCTGCCGCAGTTGCCGAACAACAGCAGAAATTAACAACGGCGCGAAGTCGTAGTCGAAGGAAACCAATCACGCCGGAGCCTGTGCTGCCTGCGAAGCGTAAGCGTTCCGATGAGGACATTGAAGTTGGGCCCACTGCAGAGCCTGGCGCCAAGTACATTAAAATTGAAGTCAAGGAATCGACTCCGGATGAGGAGAAAGCAGAAACAACCGAAGCGGTTGAAACAAGTAACCGTGCCGGTTCCGTTGCTGATGATGTGAAAACACATGATGAGATCAAGCAGGAGCCACACGATAACGAAGAAACCCATGCTGATGTGCAGGTGCCGACTAGCCGCTCTCGTGGTCGTAGTTGGCAGTCACGCAACAAAGTACAGCCCCAGCCACAAACGTTGTCACCGGCCACGCGAGCCACCCGCCAAAATAAGTCTGGGTCACCAGCACTAGTTGCTACGACTCCCGCAGCAGCCAAACGTCGTCGAGTGGGTTCGAATACTCGTGGTGGTTTGTCGGCTAAGACCGCCTCGAGCAATTCTCTGGCGGCTTCAAGTCACGGGGCCGATGAGGACTCAAAGGATAGCATGGCATCGTCGATGGATGATTTGTTGCTGTCAGCATTGGAGATTAAACAGGAAAAACTAACGCCCGACTTTGAGGAAGCTGATTTCGAACCGTTGAACGAGGAGGAGGCCAAGTCGGACGCAAATAGTGATAAAATTTGCATTGGGGAACAAAATAAGCAAACTAGTAGCGACACAACGATAACCGTTGAGGATGTGAATGGTCTAGCTAAGCCTTTAACGGTGGATGTCACTGCTACCGGGGCAAGAGCAGCGGTGGCTGTTGCTAATGTACAAATAACTAAAAACGTACTTGAGCCGCCTGATAAAACGCAACAAAAAGCATCTAGCACGACCTCATCAGTCATACCCACATTGGTCTCAAGTGGGTCAGAAAAGGCAGCCTCATTGAGTCCCGAGTTGGTCAGTGAGGGCGTAAATGTCATAAGCGTCAAACAGTTCTACAAGAAGCCGAAGTTTCTTGAAAACAATCTAGGCATCGAAGAAGATCCCAAATTGGGTGAAATAGTTCAGAAAGTGAGCAGTGAGGATTGCACCGCATTGGATGAGGTAGACGCTGATAATGGTCATAGCGTGTCAAAATGCGTGACGCCAACGATTGAGCATGAAGTCAAAGAGGGCAGAAAATTAATTGAGCTTGTGCAGAAACAAGATGATTCCTGCACGTCCATCAAGGAGGGTGAACTGCGAATTAATGAAAGCTTTGAATTGGATAATGAGTCAGCAATGTGTGAGGACCAAGAAACGAATGGCATTGAAGAAACGAAGGCCACACCTGGCAGTGTAACTAGCAAGACGCAGTCTACAGCGACGACGACAATGGCCGATGAAGAAATGATTGATATGGATGTGGCGTTGGTAATAGACGAGGAGCGAAAACAGGAAACTGATGATGCCGTTGTTATGCGTGACGAAGAGGACGAAGATGCGGCCAGTGAGTTCAATTCGATGGACAACAATTGTTCGTTACATGGCGATGCACGCGATGGCGAAGACGACGCTGCCAGCGATGAGCCACGTCAGGAGGATTACGATGCGTTCGAAAATGAGATATTGGAGGAACTTGCTAAAGCAGGTGTCGTCGATGCCAGTGGCAATCCTGCCAGCGCAGTTGGGAAGACTGATGGTAAAACCAACAGTTCTACCTTTGAAACAAAGACTGTTTGTGATAATCTTAAAGCCAAGCTTGATGAAGATGGTGATGATGATAATGAAGATGATAATGCTGAACCTAAAGATGTTAAGCATAAGAATGACTGCACCGGTGCTAACGCTGAACTGCATGTCGCAAAGCTGAGCGCCAAATCTAAGGCAAAGACAATCAGTGACGAACTTGAATCGTCTCAGAAAGTCAAAGGTGAAATATCGGAAAAGCCCATAGCTGTGGAACATATCAGCTTGAATAGAATTCAAGCAGACGATGATGTTGATATAACAAGAATTGCTGAAACGGACAAGACAACGGCAACGGCACGGCTCAACGTTGATCATGAGCAAAAAACTGAACGCATAAACGAAGAGGACGATGATATGGAGCAACAACAGAATGCTGTTAATGAGGAGAACAAGGAAAATCTGGTTGTCGCAATGTCAGTGGCAGGTGCTGATGTAAGATGCGAGTCGACTGGCTTAGATCAAGTGAATGATATCGATGGAGCAACAGAAGTCAAAGATGCGCATACAGTATACGATGGTGAAAATGTTTTGGGCACAGATGTCGAAAGTAAATTGAAAATAAAACACGAGGAAATCTCCGATCAGCGGTTCTGCGGTGAGTTTACACTACACGATGATAAGAAACCGAAGTTCACATTAGAGGATATGGCAGTGGCCACCGGCAATGGCAATTGCGCAATAGAGAAAACCGATTTTTCTAATGACGAGCAGCGACGCGAGCAGGAACGTCATTTGCAGAATTTGGGATTACTTACACATAAAGCGGCCGAGCAAATGCGTCAAGAGTATATTCAGGAAGCGAATACGCGTGCAGCGATTCTGCAGCAACAGCAGCTACAACACCAACAACATCAGCAGCAGCATCAGACAACGAAACGTAATGGTGGCAACAAGGGAAGTAATACGCTGCATGCAGAGTCCAGCGGTACGCTAAAGACCGTCATCAAGTTGAATCGCTATGCAAATGGCAGCAACTGCAGTGGCGTTACCTCTGGTACCGTACTGACGGGAACTGCCGCCACAAGTGCACCGGGTAATGCACGCAAGGGACATGGTGCCGCACACACAGGTGTACGACGACAATCGCTTAAAATGACATTCCAGAAGGGACGCGGACGCGGCCAAAGCAACAACGATCGCTCAGCCGATCAGCATGGTGCACATAACGAGGATGCCTACTACACCATACAGAATGAGGTAGGCAGTTAAATACATATCCTTTTATCATACGATTTGTCTAACAAGTTTTCTTTTTTCCCCGTTTTCGTTCACAGAATGAAGGTACGTTAAAGTCTGGAAAAGACGTTGGCTCATATTATTTTAACGTAAAAAAAGCAATAGAATTAGGAGCCCAACATATCCAAACAAGTTGATTTTTATCGGAAATCTTAGATCCTTAGATGTAGTCGGTTTTGTAGCTTGCTTTGTTACGAGTTTCGTAACTTTGTGCATAATTCCAAATATTTAATTTAACATATACCTCTTGCTTACTGCCTGCCGCATACGAACTACACTTTTTAAGTCTTTTCATGGTAAATTACTACTCTCAAATCTGTTGGCAAATAGGAACTGACCTTACCAAATGTATGTTGCACAAGTTAGTTATGCAATAACAATGCGTCGCTTTGGTCTTTTGCTTCTAAGCTTTTAAAGCCGTTTTATAATATTATCACATTTGCAATAATCATGTTTAGATTCATCACATTCGGAGCATCAGCACGATCAACAGCAGCAGCAGCAGCAGCAGCATCATCATCATCATGCGAACACTGCTGCGCTGGCGATGGCGATGAGCAAGAAGGACGACAAAGAGAAGATACTCATACCGGAGAAAGCATCATCGTTTAAGTTTCATCCTGGTCGCTTGTGCGAGGATCAATGCTACTACTGCAGCGGAAAATTCGGACTCTATGACACTCCTTGTCATGTGGGACAGATCAAGTCTGTTGAGCGACAACAAAAGATTCTTGACAGTAAGTCGTTATTAGCCATAGAGATTGATGAGAACCCAGCAACATTATGCCGACATTATTTTTCATGCATACGCATAGACGAGGAAAAGCTAACCGTGGATAATTGCCTGTGTGATGCGTGTTTCCGGCATGTTGATCGTCGCGCAAATGCAGCCTACAAAAAACGTCTGTCGGCACCGGGACATTTAGAATCAGCGGATGGTACTTCAAACTCAGCTACACTGGATCAGTCTGACCATGCCGGTGTCGTTGACAATGAGTCGCCGACAACATCAGCCATGGCTGCACAGCGCAAATGCGTCGTTACGGACTGTCCACACCCGGCGGGACATTCTTTGCGTCGTAAATGCATTCGTAAAAGTGTGAAGAAATTCCTGCTCAACTTTGAAATACCAACGGGCACTCCTTGCGTCTGGCTCTGTCAGTCACATTATGATGCCGTCATACAGTGCTCCGGATGTGTGCTGTGCAAGCGACGCCTAGGCAAGAATCACATGTATCACATAACTTCGGTAATTTTGTGCAAACATTTTAAATGCTTAATGGTGTTAACTGATTTTTGTTGCTTTTTCTTTCATACGTGCAGGACACTGATCGTTTGGAGAAAGCGCTATCAGAGATGGGAATACCCGTGCAACTGGGCATTGGTACGGCGGTGTGCAAACTCTGCCGCTACTTTGCCAATTTGCTGATGAAGCCGCCAGACAGCACCAAGTCGCAGAAGGCTGAATTCGTGAAAAACTATAGAAAGAGGTAAACAACAAGAAAACACACATGACCCAATTTTGTTTTTATAATAATCCTTTGCTTTTTGTCTTTATGTGCGCTCAGGCTCTTGCAATTCCATAACATACACGACGGTAGCAATGAAGCCTCTGAAGCAGATGAGGAAGAGACAACGACGGTGGAAACAAACGCAACAGTCGTTGCAAATGTCGCAGTAGCAGAGGAAACAGATCAGGTAACACCGCCGCACAGTCCATCAGGCGATGATGCTTGCAACGTGCCAGTGTCGGGCAATAGCAACGATGCGAGCCAGGGCGGTGACACAGAGATGATGGTAGATTATGATATGCCAATAAATTCGACCGAGAACTCGAATTCGTCCAGCTCATCTGTGGGAGGTGGCGTTAACCTTAGCGCCAACAACAAACAGATGTCTAAACTGAAAGCGATACTCCAGCAGAATGTAGGCACCGGAAATAGTCCCGAATGTGGCGGTGTCAATGCCAATGCAAATGCAACAGCAGCAGCAGCAGCAGCGTCCAATGCAAATGGCAGCAGCAGCTGCAACAGCAAGAGCAAAGTCAACGCGGACATCTCGAATGTGCTGCGTGCAAATCCAAACATTTCCATGCGTGAATTGTTCCACGGCGAGGAGGAGCTAGGCTTGCAGTTCAAAGCGCCCTTCGGCTGCAGCACGAGTCAACGTACGCCTGAGGGCTGGACACGTGTGCAGACATTCTTACAGTACGACGAGCCGACACGTCAGCTTTGGGAGGAACTGCAGAAGCCATATGGCAATCAAAGTTCATTCCTACGACATTTGATACTGTTAGAGAAGTACTACCGCAACGGTGATCTAATACTTGCGCCCAATGCATCCGCGAATGCCAGCGTCTATACACAAACGGTGCGCCAGCGTTTGAACTCTTATGATCATGGCCACTGCGGTGGCCTATTAGGCGCAAAGGTGCAGGCAACGGCTACGACGACTGCAGCAGCTGGAGCTGCATGTAATTCGCCAAGCGCCGGCACCGGTGCGACAAAGGATACAAGTGGAGACTCAGCGAAGAATAGCGAATCGAATATACCCACAGTCGAGCTCAACGATGATGACGATGAGGATGATGACGAAGATGATGGCGCCGATGAGGATGGTGACAGCAATGGGGCTGCCACTGGCAGCGGCTCTGCTCTTAATGAGGCGATCACAGTAGACAAACTGACCAAGCAATTGAGTTCGAATGCGGTGACGATCATTGCGCGTCCAAAGGAAAGCACCGCCAAGTCAATGGCAATGGAGAGCGAGACGACACCATCGAAAATGCAGCCAATAAAAGACACATCGCCAGCAGCGAGCAGCGCGCCGCCATTGGTGCCAACTGCTGCTATAGCTATAACAAACAGTCGCAGCATACTCAAAACCAATCTACTGGGCATTAACAAATCTGTTGAGATCGTGCCCCTTAGCAGTGGCAGTAGCACCGCCAGCCAGCAGAGCAATACTAACAAGAGCACGCTGTCAGCCAGTGGTGTTGGCGTTGTGCATGAAAACAAGCAACAAAAGATACTGGAAGTGGCCAACAAATTGCTTGTCAGTCAAATAGATGCCCAAGCCAATGCTTTAGCGTCTAATAGCAGCAAACAGTCCAATGCTGCAATGGCGGCAGCAGCACATCATCAGCAGCAGCAACAACAACATCATCATCACCAACAACAACAACAACAGCAAACACAACAGCAGCAGCAACAAATGAAGCCACCCCCCACAGCTGCACAGCTATTGACATCACCGCCAGAATTGATAAGCCTGCATCGTAGACGTCCCAGCGCGCACACAAGCATAGGTGCCAGTTTGTTAAGCAGCAACACAACTAAACGCCTGCAGTTGCCCAAGTTGCCCGCTTCACGTAGTGCTACTGCGCCGCCAAATATTGTCATACTGCCGGAATCCTTGACACCGCAAGAGCGTTTGCTTAGCCGCAGCTGGCGGCCCACACTGTTGCCAGTCAATGATCAGCAGCATACGCATATGCTTAATAAGCCAGGCCCGCTCTACCAGACAGCAGACGGCCGGCGACTGCCCGGCCTGGTGCAGGTGCAGTCCGGTGGTAAACCGTATCTCATCTCCATTTTCGACTACAATCGCATGTGCATACTGCGACGTGAGAAGATACTGCGCGATCAAATGCTTAAAGAGTCCAAATCAAAGCAACATCAGCATCAACAACAACAGCAGCAGCAACAACAACAAGCGTCGTCACGGAGTGCGGACGGCAACAGCGGCTCCGTTGTGAATGCCGCCGGCCTACAGAATCTGACCAAAATGTCACAACAGTATCAACAGCAGCAGCTACAAAAATTACAACAACTGCAGCAAACACACCAACAGCTGCAACACAAACAACATCAGCAGCAGCAACAGGCGCAACAACAATTGTCGAATTTAAAAGCAAACACGCAGCAAGCAGGTGGCGTCAACGCTGCAACTGGCAATATACGCTATCCACGGCTTGCACCGAAGCCAATGCCACCGCTGAATGCCATAAATGCTGCGGCTGCTGTCGTTGCTGCTGCTACATCGGCAACCAATGCGAATCAAGCGAACCAGCTGCAGCAGACGACAAACTTTAATCCGTTGCTGGCCAGTGCATTGACGAGTGCTGCTGCTGCGGCGGCCGCTGCCGCGAACAATAGCAGCAGCAGCAGCAGCAATACAAACAATAACGCAACGGACAATACATCGCCTTGGCTGTGGAAGAATTTTCCCGATGCCAATCAGTTTTTGTTAAATGGTAATGCGGGTGTGGGTGGTGTGGCTGCTAAACTGCCACAACTGCTCGCTTCTAAGGCATCAACAGTGCCTATAAATATAACTGCCAAGTCGTGTGCGACAGTGACTTCCAAGCATCATCAGCAACAACAAACACAATATTTAGAGAGTACAATTATGACGAAAATTCCGAAGAGCCTTACGGTTATACCACAGCACAAACTGCTGGGCAATGCCGCAGCCAACTCAGGATCACATCAACAACAACACCACCATCATCATCAACAACAACAACAACAACAACAGAGCACCAACACGTCGGGAGCTGGCCAGAAGGAGTGATGTTGACTGCAATGCTATTGTGCCGTTACAAAAGCAACTATTACTAAGCGCTCTTGTTGGAGCCGACAGCAACAGCAGCAGCGCCGGGGACGGCGCAAAAATCATAAATGGCGCCACATCAAACGACGACAGCGCTGCAGGAGGGCGAGTCTAGTCGAAAGCAATAGCTACTAAAGCATGCTGTGCAGCAGCAAAACAACGCTTGATAACCGAGCAGCCAGCCAAACTTACTTACCGGCAAGCGAACAGATTGATGCGCGTCCGTCTTCTGGTCTACATACAAGCAACCATTCATTCATACATACATACATATATATAACATAAGTTTAGTTTTAGAGATATTGTTTAATTGAAATGCAGGAGCTGTATTTATTGTAGATAATATTTTCTATTTTTTTTTTGTTTATTCTTTTTTTTTCCTTTTTTTAAGATACGTTTATAAAAGAAAAAAGCATACCTTTTTCCTAATGACCTTAAACCGCCTACAGTGCCTGAAAAACTGTAACAAAAACAAGCAAAACAAACAAAACAAAAAAAAAAAGGAAAAAAAAAACAAAACGAAATGCAAGAAAATAATATTAAGGTAAAAATAATGCCTAGACACATAAGCAAAAAAGAATTGTAATTAGTTTAAGTTAATAGTGAGAGAATGCGTATGCGCACGCTGCAGGTGAAAGCAGTCAAGCGAAAGCGACAGAGAGCGAATGCAAGGAAAGCGCATGCGCATATGTGTTAAACATTATGGCGGATGCATGAGCGAGAGCAAAAGAAAATCTCAGAGTTTAGGCTAAGGTACACACACAAACAATCAAACAAACATACATACATACATACTGTAGTTGATAACATAACGAGCATACAAATATACAGCCGCCTTACAGCAATATGCAAATTGCAAGGCTGCAGCTGCTGTTAAGTTGTATGCATTTAAACCACGTGTACGTATATGCATGCCTATTTAGACTGTGCTGTTATCGCGGATCTTATTTAGGAATACCTATTAGTTAAGAGATGAGCATTAAAAAATTTGAAAGAACAAAAAATAGATTAAAAGAGAAACAAAAACAAAAAAAAAAAAAACAAAAATACATATACTTAACAGCTATACACATATATCATATATTACATAAACACATATTATTATCATTGCTATTATTATATTTTTTTTTTTCTTTATAAATCGCAGCACACCAAACAGAACGTTCGCCACCGTGGCGCAAACGCGAAGCGTCAGTGCATACTTTATATACCATATATACTTAGTTTTTATGTAATATAACGCTATTGTATATTATTTTAAGTCAAGTCCTCTAATGTAATTAACACACTAAAATGTAATCCTACAAACCTAAAGTTGAATCATTATTTAAAAACTAAGCGCATTATGATGAACTGACGCATTTTGCATGCGTGAGTTCGTTCGATTTTTACTTATTATTATTATTATTTGGTAATACATATTACAGATTATAAATTTTTTTTATTTTTTTTTTTTTTAGATAGGTATCACGGTTTATGCATACAGGTTTCACCGCTAACAAACTACAGCGAAAACTTAGCTAACAAAGTGAAAGTAAAAAAGAATTTAATATTAACGATTAGCAGTGTATGTGTGTATATACATATGTACACTTAGATAGATATATATACATAGATATACGACTTAACACACTGCGCGAGACAAAAGTAAGAGCGAAAAATATTTACAATATACACCATTAAAAAATTGCAATATTGTTGTTGTTAATGAATGAGAATTATTATATGTATTAATTTTGCAAATGTAGTGTATAAACGCGTTTAATATGCACTCGATGGCGTAAGAGTTTATACTTTTATATACAAGCGTCATACTAAGAAAGCAAAAGAGAACAAACTCTTTTTGAAATCAAAGACAATTAACGGATAAACAATGCCGATCGTCAATTTCATAATAGAAAAAGAAACACGTATGTATGTTATATAGGCGCATGCTTTATAAAATTGTTCAACAAATTTAAACCGCAAATATGAAAGCAGCAGGAATTTAAAACAAATGAGCAAAAAAAAAACTGGATATTTTATGAATAATGAAAGATGTTAAACAAAAATTAAACTATATATCGTATTCGATATAAAGTTGTAAAAACGCAATTGCTATTATTAAGTTACAAAGTAAATTATTAAGAAAAGACAAAACATATGCCTTCGATTTATTGATAGGATGTTAATATTATTTATTTTTTCCAATTTTTTTTTTGTTTTAACTTTGTAGAAACATAAAATGCAAAACAAGCGTTCCCGGCCATTAAGGTCTTTCTTCTTCTTTTTTGAAATATGCATAATTCTGACATAATCTTGCATTAAAAACTACAATATATAACAAAAGCATATAATACGAATATTATGTATTGTAAAGAATATATTAGATTGTTAACATTATTATTAAATTGAAACAAAGAAATTACATTTATATAGGGCTATTTGAAATTATTAAAATAAATACCTGAGCAAATGCGTTAGTGAAATGCGTTTTTTTTATTAGGTGAACCATTTGAGCATAAGGATAAAAAAATTTGAACGCCTCGTTCGCATAACGTACTGTGGTTGGCAATAAATCAAGAAGCGGCTAAGCGACTTTTGCTGTTAAATGCCAATTTTGTAGGCAGAATATACACTATGCTAACAGTATTGTGAATGCTTAACAGCTGTGCGGTGCTACGCACAAAGTAACCCTGTACATGTGTAGCCGTTTTACAGAGAATACTAATTCATGCAAGAGGCAGCACAAGCAGACAGTTGCTCCAAGATTTGATAACTCGAAGTTATATTTGTTTGCCTTTGCGGTTATTTTGACTATTTGATTCTCACGCGTAGTGATGCCGCAGCGTCAAACTTAATTTTATAAAATAAATTTGTAACGTTTTAACATGTGTATCGTGTTTTGTGATGTATATGCTTAATAAGCCATTTGCATTGTGAATTTAAGGAGAATATGCAAATAGTTTGAACACTAATAAGTGATTTATTAGTTTTAACCTTAGTTGACATTGAAATCGAAGAAGCAGCGCAAGAATCGATGAAGAGGAAGCATAAAAAAAACTGGACTGTTTTTGGTTTGTTGCCGTCTCACTTTTGCCTTATATGTTTGCATCTAGTGGGTTAGCTAGACAAGCTGGTCAAAACTTTGTTGGGGGAGGCATAAGCAAGTATAACAACAACAACAACTTTAGTAAATAAATAACGTGTAACCAACCAAGCACAATCGCTTAATGCAGCAAAAACAAAACAATAACAAAGCCAAAAACAATTAACACTTCAGCAAAAAAAAAAAACATAAAAGACAACAAAAACCGATCAGTCAGTCTTATACGACAAATCCCAACGAAACAAGTGTAGTGTACAGAAAATCAGAAAAGATTGAGCAGAAAACGCGCCTACAGTGCAAGTGGGCAAATGGGAAACGAGTACAAAAAAAGAAACTAAAAATCAAACGGGTGGCAGGGATAATAAAACTAAAAATTTTATAATTAAGTTGTATAATCGGGCAAGCAAGCTACCAATCAAATACATAACCGCGGAACCATTTGTTCGTTTTATAATGCTTTTTTGTTGTTGGTCTTCTTTTTTTGTGTGAATGGTTTTATTTTGCTTTAATTTGTAATTAATTAAATCAAGTGCAAAAGAAACTCACAGCGATTGTTCATCGTTGTGCTGCTGCTGTTTTCGATACACTTGCCTGTCCACCGTACTCGGTATCTAATTAAGAAGAATTCAGCAACATTTGTGAAATAAAGTAAAATAAAAGAAGAAAAAGAAACTAGAAACAGAAACAGAGTATAAAAAGCAAAGAAACAGTATGTATAAGAAAGACAAGTGAGATTTTAAAAATAGCGGCAACAAAGTGAACACTAAAGTGTATAAGCAGTCGCGCACCATCATAGTGTAGCACAACAAGAGCGTGTGGTGGTGTGTCGCCAATTGACGAGCGGCAAGCAAACAGAACAAGCGAAAAACGAATGGCATTTGTGGGCCACAGTAGCAAAGCAGCGAAATTTGCCATTGTTTGTGACAGCTACCTAGCGTGCTCTATTGTTAACGCAACACCGTTGCGTGGTAACATTAAACGCTGCAGTGCAGTAGAAGGGGGAAGACACGTCTGCCGCTAACGCTCAGTTTATTATAAGGTGTACGAGTCTGTCTTGGTACGTTGCACGAAACCGTCAAAATTCCGCAAATATCAATGGCTAAGGACGAGGAGGATGATCTGTTGCCGGATAAGGATGCCGCAAAGGGCTTTTATGCCAAATATGAGCCCAAAGAAATCTTGGGCAGGTAAGTTCAATTTTTTGTATATACATATATTATTTTTTAAACTTGAACTAGACTTTTGATTTTTTTTTTTTTTTTATTTATTTCACTGTCAATTGCCTTAATATATATATGTATGTACTGGCGTATATGTATGCATATGTACATATATATATTTATGAACGGCAAGTCAGTATTGATTGGTATTTGCTGCCGCTTTTCGCTGCTTTCCGGCACAATTTACGCGCCAATCGAATAAAAATGCAATAGCGTTGTATATTTACATATACATATGTATGTGTGTTTGTTTGCCTTAGGAACATTTAGCACACATGCATGTGCCTACATGTGTAGATGTCAGAGCATTGCTAGCAATTTACATGGTCTGCATGTAAGCCATGTGATGCAAAGCAATGCAAAGAATAAGTCGTACAAGCAATAAACGTAATAAATTTGGTTTCTAAGTCAATAAAAAAATTTACAGTATTTACTTTGGCAAATAAATTAAAAAAATTTGCCTTAGAAAGCAAGCAGCAGCTGTTTGCACAGATTCGACAGAAGCCAAAGTCATCCGACAGACATGGGCGGCGCCCTATACCCGCTGCCGTCGCGTGTCGTGTAGAACGTATGCAGACTATTTACATCCACATGAGCACATTTTTGCAATTCAGGGGGTCAACGCTGTTACAGAACTTGTTTATAGCCAATCACGAGACGTGCTTCGACGTAAATGCAACTCAAATGGCGGAGGCCTGTCCGTATCGTTCATATGCGCTACAACTGCAATGTTGTTTCGTAATTTACACACACACACACACACACACACACTTATGCATATAGCCACACAGCACAGCTTGCCCCACCTTGTCTTGCTTTACCTTTGTCTTTCTCGTGTGTGTAGTGTGCATACATATGCACATGTGTATGTAATTGGAAATGCGCGTTGGCGGCTGCCACAGCAATCGGCCGCAAATGCTGATGAAACATGCTAACAGAAATTGTCAAGAGAATTCTGTGCGTATGAATGATTTCTTTGCTTAATGTGCCTGTGCAACCAACACGGCTTTGTGATAAAAAAAAAGGCGTTCACGTATAATAAATACATAGAAAACTCACCTAACATGCATATATACCTCTTAAGCCTACAATTCTTCTGAAACAAAATTTTTCTTTTACTTTTTCGGAACTTACTCTTACTCTTCTTAGCGGATATTACCATGACATTCTTGGAAAAAACTTTAGAAACAACAGAGACTATCGTGAACTAGGCAAAAATTTTATTTAGTTTTGTAAAGATAGAATGGCAAGGATAAGTGAAATTTTCGACTTTGTTAAAAATATGTGACAAATAAATATGTCATATGAAAATCCGAAAATATTTATAAAAACATATTTGGGTCAAAATGTTATCGAGATCTTCATTTCCAAAGACGAGACGTGGGTTTATGAATTTAAAAGGCTAATAGAAACGCATGTAACAATAATCATAGAAGTGGCAGATAAGATCAGAATTGTGAAATAACAATTAGCCGAAACTCAAAAATGGCAACGCTCCGACGCACACATCGTATCTTAAACGTAAAAAACTCATCAAAATCACTGACTTGGCCCAATAGGACATTATTTGCGAAAACCAACTGACAATCGACAATCTTGAGTAACAATTATTTTTACATCTGAAAATTCGTTTAAATGAGAATTTCGTCTTACTTTTCAAACACACCTCGTGCATGTGCACGTTTATAGGTCTAGGCACATAACAATGTATATAATATATTCTCATAAATAATATTGCAATATTGTAAGAATCTTTTGGTTTTATTTTGTTTTGTTTCTAGCGGCGTTTCAATGTCGTTATATTTTCTCTTTAAAACGCAGCGAATCACGTACAGTGAGCACACAAATTATTCTTACACTTCTAGTTTATATTTTTAATCATTTAAGACTTAGTATTATCACTTCTTTATCAATATGAAAAACATATTTAAAAAATAAAAACTATTTAGCTAATTTTTTTAGTATATAAAAAAATGTAAACAAAAGTCATATTTTTACGCACATATAACCGAAAACGTTTCATTTTATCTGGTCAAAATTAACATTAACTGGTCAAAATTGGATAAACTGCGGTCAATAAGTTATATTTATACAAGAGGTCCGTTTGAGAAATTCCCAAATCATATCTGCTGTCACATTCTACCATATAAAGTGTAATAAATAATGGCTTCAACAGCGATACATTGGCTTTAAACCATTAACAAACTAGAAAAAGCAAGGTAAAAGCTTTTGCGGTCTATAAATCAAGGACCATAATATTAAGTATGGACCGTGTCATATTTTGCCTTAGGTTTCCCTGAACAAACAACAATTAAATTTTGTTATATACAATAAAAATTTTCAATTGCTTTTATTTTTTCCAACAGTGTATGTACAATACAAAAATGTATTTTGGATTAATTGTAAAATTAAGAAAAAAAACATCACCTTTGTTTTATTTTTCTGCAATCAACAGCTGACTCTTTCTATTTCTTGCGATCATTGACCGACTTGCTCTCGCATATCTCCAGGCGTATAAAAAAGAAACAAAAATACGTGGTTTATGTCTTATTTGTTCCATTATTTCTTGTTTTGTTCTATGTGTGTCGCATTGTCGCTTTACACGGTCAGTGCATTTTATAATTTAAACAAAGTCGGACAAATCAACGCGCAATAAACTTAAAAAAAAAAAAAAAAAAAATTTATTTTGTTTTGCCACTTACATACATGAATGGAAAGATTGCAACGAAAAGTGCATATAAATCGGTGTCATAGCAGAGGCTGAGGAGAGATTATCAATTTATACAAGATCAAGGTTTATGCGTACGTATAAATAACAATAATAGCAACATAAAAAGCCGTGTTGCATACATTGCGTTGCTGCGGGTGTTACTCATAGCTTAATGCCAAGGGCAAATCATAAAGGTGCGCAGGTGCAGACAAGTTGGCTTGCGAGTGCCAGGGCCACAGTTTCTTGCTTGGATGTGCAGTTTGTGTGTTCAAAATTCGTTTACCGTGTCATATCGCTTAGCATGTTGGTCTCAACTTTCGTGCAACAACGCTTCGTCGTGTCACAAAACCTTTTCTCAATTTTCGTGTATTTCGCTGCATTGAATTTTATTCGCGTCATATTACGCCGTCCCTGGATTTGTATAAATTTTGGATATGAAAACGAAAAAAAAAAAATCTAATTTTCTGTTATTTTTTGCTGTCATTATGATTATTGCATATTTCGGCGTAATTTTGTGCATTTTTTTTATGTTTTTTATTTGCAATAATTTTGCGAATTTAATCGGCGTGAGAAGTTTAAGTTAGCGATCGTATGATATTTTCGCCATTAAATGCTGCCTACAACAAAATGTGAACAAATTATTAGTAAGCCTGGTCAAAGAACTTTAAAGGTTCTATTTTATTTTTAATTTTCTTTTATTATTGAACGTATTGTTGTTGCACCTTTTTTTGTTATTTTTTTTTTATGGTTTGGGAAAAGTTCGCCTACTCGTTGTGTTTGTGCTGTTTATGTGAGTTTTTTTATTTCACCTATATGAGGTTAATGCATTATTTGCAAAAAAAAAAAAAAAAAAAAAAGAAATCCTAAAAAAACAATAATAACAAATTATAAACAACAACTGCAAATGTACATGCATTTTTGCTGCTTACTGCTTGCATACTTCTATGCAAAATAACGTAAATTCAATGACCTGCTCATTAATTTTTTTTATTGATATTTCGATTTTTATTGCTTTTATTTTACATTTTTTTAATAACGGTTAAATGCAAAATTTGCACTTTGCCGCTTATTTCTGGTTTCCCGATTTACCACACCACATCATACCATGTAGCGACGGTCAGCCAGACAGCCAGTCAGTATAGAAACATTGAAGTTGTATTAATTATCGGCAATTGGATCGAAACAAAACAAAGTCAGTCAACAAGGTATCGATTTCCGGATTTGAAGTTTATTATATCGCACACTGTGTCTACAGCTTGTCTATTCATGTACATATATACAGAAGTGGTATATATATATATCTGTACACATATTGTGGCTAATATAGACAAAATTCATTTCAAGGCAAATTTCTCGTATACATTTTATGACTCAATGCAAGTGCAATTAGGGTTTTTGTTTACTAAGGAAAATTTGGCAAATAGTTTAAGATAACCGCGATAACTTTATTATCAAAAAAAAAAACATATATATATATATATATATATATATATATATATAATGCGCTTTTGGAAACGTACCGCTGACTACTGACATAAAACTCTTAACAAATTCACAAGGTGCTTTTTTATTTTTTAAAGCAATCTTTTGAATAATTTTTTGAGTTTTTATGACCGCTTAGCTTATATGGTATATTATTTTATATAACTTGGACACTGCGTTGTAACAGTTTTGTTATGTTATTAAGTATAACACATCTAGTCTTAGACTAATCTGTACATAGCCATGATGTATATTGTAAATGGATTTGTAAGATATGTTTCACCTATGTTGTAAAGGTCACTTTCTGCAAATAATACGTAAATGAGACAGAGACGCAATATACTTTTCATTGTTTGTGCTAAATCATCATTAACAGTCGTCTATGCATTGCTTAAAGGTCAAAGCAGTATACGAAAAAAAAAAAGTTTTGTGCGTTGGGTTCGCACGCAGTATACGCTATCCAATGTGGATGTGTTTCTTGTGCTCTCATCATATGCGAACTCGCAGACATTTCGTTTTAAAATAAATTTAATAAAAATATTCTCAACAATAATAAAAATAATAATAATGACAAAAGCAAAGAAAATGAGTCAATCTGCGTTAAAATTGAATTTTTCGTATGTGTGTGTGTGTGTGTGTGCAGGGCATCAGCACTGGCTACTTATTTCATATTATTTAAACAAATTGCAAACGATTTCACACAGCCGCGCACAGTCACAATGCTGAATGCCATATTTGAATAACTACACAAAGCCACGACTGAGCCACATTGCAGAAACGTGTTTTAAATTCGGCATTGTACCGTAAATAACTCATCAACGTACTTATGTGTGTACGATAGTATTATTTATTAATTAGTTGCATCCTAATTTAACTTTGCCGCCTACCAATTGCTTATGTACATACGTAATACGCATTGAGACAAAGCTACTCCCACGCATGACCGCTACGATTAACTTACGCTTGCGAAATTCATTATTTTTAGACATATTTCTAAGATTAGGGGCTATTGTTTTTTTTAATTTTCTTTTTTTTTTACACGTGGCGCACATCGCCACACAAAGCGCCATAGTGTACATACATATCTCTCTCAAGTAAAGTTTAACCCCCGTACGCAGACGTTTTAATTTAACTTTATGCACATTATTGTAAATTTATTAACAACAACAAATGGATTTCTTTCGTTGACGCTATATTATGGTATAAAGTAGTGCCATTACTTACAACAAACACACACTCACATGTACATTTGTAAAAAGCGAAGCAAAGAAAGCCACACTGAGTCAACAGTTGGTTGTTGCATGAAATCAAATGCAGTTGAGTTGAGTTCAGTTTTGCGGTAGTGGTGGGTTCGAAGTATTGTGCGTTGTTTTTACAGCGGTGCGGTGAGTTGCATCTCGTTGATTTATGTTGAGGTGAGTTCTGCAACGCGACAGCTGAGCTGCCAAGCACGGCAAACATATGTATGTATGGTATGCGTAATCGACATATACGCAGCAACAGCAGCCAGACGATTTTGCTTGAGAAAAAGCTGCTGAGGGTAACGGTTTTTATAATTGTCAATGAAATATATTTTTGCATGTCTGTGCATGCTAATGAGCGCTCTCACTGTTTAAATACAACGATTTTAGATTATTTATTATTATATTGTTTTTTTTTTCTTTTTTTTTCTTTTCATAAACTGATTTTACTTTAAGGCCTGATTCTAGCTGTTGTGAGTCAGCGTTGAAAGTGTTTGTCATTACTCGGTTTTTCGTTGGTTTTTGTTTTTTATATAAATTTTTGATTTTTTTAATTTGTGCTTTTGTATAAATATACATATATATATATATGCAAGTATATATATTCATAAAATATTATCACATGTGCATAATAATAGCGAATGCAAGAGAGCTTAATGCAAAGCGAATTGCAATCACGCTGCCTGAAAATGCGCAGGGGCAATTCAACTGCAACGATGATGGTGTTGATGTTGCTGTGATTCTGATTATGATAGTGTTGATGGATTTAATGTGCACTCAGTCAAGTGTGTTAGAGTTTAACTTCTTCCTCTTAGTTTCATTTATTTTTTGTTGTACAGCGAGATAAGCCTGTTGACTACAGTTGCAGCGGTGTCTGTTGGTTGATTGCACGTTTTTTCTTGTGTATGTGCCTTGGCATGACAACTGTAGCTATTTTATGCGTCTCATGTGTTAATTTCAATGAAACCCTAAAATTACGTGAATCTAGTTGAATTATTTCTGCTGCCAATTTACTTAACATCGTGCATGCTTATTGTAAAATAAGTGTGCCCACGTTATTACTGCCTAAGCACGCAACAGTTAAAAAAAAAAAAAAAATAAACCGCAAAATAAATAAAGAAAAGTACGGTGCTTTTCATTCAGCATTTTTCTTTTATTTATTTATTTATTTTTTTTTTTTTTTTGTTCTTGATGCAGACGAAACATTTTTGTTGAGTATCAAACATTTTCCCTGCCTAGGCTAAAACTTTTATAAATAATCTGACATAGGCTTATTTTTAGTGTAACAAAAGAAGAAGCTAATAGTCTTATAACAGCCAAAAGTATGTCATAAAAATACTAATTTTTAAGTAAACTATGTTAAGTGTAATTGATTATGCTTTAAATGAAAACTGAGAAACATGTTTACATATTAGTAAATCAACAAAAGCTGCCTCCAAGTTCATTTGAAGGTTGTTGCGTTTTCCTATGAAACAATTACAAAAACGAAATCAACGCAACATTGCACGTCAGTTGCATCATAAGCTGCCCAAGTATCCGTACCGTGGTACAGTTCCACACATGCATATTTCATACTTTTATTACACTCTCTTTCACTTTGGCTTTTATAGTTTTGTGTTTATTGTTAGTCTAAACTTTGTTCTAATGCTGTTGAACTTATTGTGGCTGCTGACCACACACACATACACACAGCGCCACTGCAAGTTAAACAACGTCAATAACATTTGCTATTCAGAGAACAAAAGCGTGTGCTAATCAAAAAGCAAATAAGCAATGTAATATTTGCAGTACGTGGGAAGCGCCATTATCTATCATTTGAAAGAAAGTAAGGAAAATTGTTACATATGAAGAAAAACAAAAAAAAAAAAAAACAGGGAAAATAACTTGACAAACAAACAGAACTGCCAAAAGCGCTTGTCGCTGATATCATATGGGATGTGTGTGAGATGAGTGCAAGTGAAAGAGAGAGAGAGAAGAATAATTAACCCAGCATGCAGATAATAATGCAACTGCACTTGTTGCGGGCTTTTTGCTGCATTTTCAATAAGGCTGTAGGCGCGACAACGGTTTATCGCTGTGATATTCATCAGGTGATTGTGGACATGGGTCGGACATGTGTAAACAACATGATTAAATGAACAATTTGGTTTTACCTGTGTGCAATTTAGATGATGGGGCTTAACTGCATTACAAATATTTATGGGTGCAAGCACGTAATGTTCCGATAGCCACTTAATCGGCTGTCTAATCACATTATTAATACGCGTAAATGCCGCTAAGCTTAAACTATGAAGCTAAAACAATATTTTGTTTTGTTCTTTTTTTTTTTTTTTTGTTTTTTTTCTTGATAACTTTGCATCTGCAGAGGTATTAGTTCCACGGTACGACGTTGCATTGAGAAGGAAACGGGCAAGGAGTTCGCAGCCAAGATTATTGATTTAGGTGCGACAACCGAAGCAGGTGAAACGAATCCATATCACATGTTGGAAGCAACGCGACAAGAAATTTCAATACTACGACAAGTCATGGGTCATCCCTATATAAGTGAGTATGGCTATACTGGACTTTGGTACTACTGACTGTTGCTTATGCCTTACTGGCTTATGCTTTTAGTCGATTTGCAGGATGTCTTTGAATCGGACGCCTTTGTGTTTCTCGTATTTGAGCTATGCCCAAAAGGTGAACTTTTCGACTATTTAACATCGGTAGTGACGCTCTCTGAGAAAAAGACCCGCACCATAATGCGTCAGATTTTTGAAGGCGTCGAGTATATACACTCAAAGCAAATTGTGCACCGTGATCTTAAGCCCGAGAATATTTTACTAGATGAGAATCATAATGTGAAGATTACGGATTTTGGCTTTGCGCGGCAACTAGCGAATAACGAAAAGTTAACCGGTGCGTCTTACATTGCTGCATCTTTACACTCTGTCTCTTTTCGTTCTTAAACTTATTGAATACCTTTAATTGATCTATATAGATCTATGCGGCACACCTGGCTATTTGGCGCCGGAAACACTCAAGTGCAACATGTTCGAAGGCTCGCCGGGTTACTCGATCGAAGTCGATATGTAAGCATATTTCATTTGAACTAAAACAATTATTACTTGTTTTTGATTAAAATTAAATTTTAATTTTGATAATGTTTCTTTCATTTGTTTGTTTGCAGTTGGGCTTGCGGCGTCATAATGTTTACGTTGCTTGTCGGTTGTCCGCCGTTCTGGCATCGCAAACAAATGGTGATGCTGCGCAACATAATGGAAGGCAAATACAGTTTCACCTCACCCGAATGGGCCGACATATCAGGTAGGCGCAGTCTAAAGCTCTTAAGACGCTTTTTATAATGCGTAATAACGTAATAAATACCATTCAACAGAGGATCCCAAAGACCTTATACGCAAATGTCTTGTCGTCGATCCAGCACAGCGTATTACGGTGAAGGAAGTATTAAGCCATCCCTTCTTTAATCAAATGGTAAGCCATACATTTCTTTCATTTTCTTTGCGGCTACGTTTTCTCTGCCTAGATGTTCTCTTCAATGCGCACGCCACACCATATTATGCAAAAAAAAAAAAAACCAAAAAAAAACAAAAAAAAAAATACCTGTTATTCTGGGCCTAAGAGTTTCTTACCACCAACACAAACAAAAAAGCCATCAACACAAACACCACCTATTCTTATGCAATATAATTTAAATATAAAATAGTTACTTATCTAGTTGGGAGCAATTTTTCTACGCATCTGCAACATACACTACACACCCGCACTCACTTCCCAAAAAGACAAAACCTCCCCTATAAATAAAAAAAAAAAAAATACAACTCATATAGGAATCCCTTATTTTAGTATGTTCGAGTACAGTTGTGTTCAAAATAGTAGCAGTGGGCTATACGATGCACATGTTTTGGTAATGTGCTTTTGGCAAAACAAAACAATACAAAAGCTAAAATTCCATTAAGACGGGCCTAAGTATGCTGAAAAAGAAACGTATCCAATTTATTTGCGTTTAGGTCAGGAATTAGCAGTTTCGTAAAATATAAGTGTCAGCATTCAAAAAAGAAAAAAAATATGAAACTACGTTGTTTTTATGAAGCGTAGACGTGACAAATCGCCCATATTTTGATGTGAACTGAGTAGGGAAATCATATATCTATGAATCATGCTTGCTCACAAAGCAAAACACAAAAGTTATGGCAGTGCAATATGGATGCATACTGCTCACTGAAGGTGTGATGATGACGCGGCTGTCTGCTAACGCGAACCATGCGAATTGGCTAAGCAGCCGAAAAATAAGCACTTGCAGTCGCATAAATAGAAAAAAAAATCTGTTTCAAATTCATAGAAATAAACGATTGAGAATAATAAGTGGGAATAGTCAAGACATGTTTAATCCCTGTATTACATACAAAATCATTCTTTGAAAAAAAGAAAAATAGTTCAGAATTGACGTTAAATAGAATGCACCTTCAATTCTTAGCCACATACATATGAATAGTCGCGGAGAGATCTTCCTACTTAAGGAGTGGTTTCCTACATAATTCTTTTTTTTTAATTAGCCTTAATCGGTTTGCTAAAACGACACTGCTAGACTTTCGAACACTACTGTAAATGCAAAATATATTATTTTTATTTTATTTTGCTGCACACATAAACAGCGTTGAGAATTTCCAATAGTCAATTTATTTTGCTTACTTTTTATTTTTATTCATGAAAGTTCCTTTTTTTAACTCTTTGAATTTTGCATATGATTTTTTTTTTTCCTAGTCTAGCGCGATCCCTTCTTATCTTATCTGACCTGATTTCAGTTTTAACTTAAGCTCTTTTGGATTTTTCAAATTTGTTTGCTAATTATTTTTTCTATTTTTTTGTTTTATATTTTGTTTCTTTTTTATCACATTACATAATTTATTTCTTTTTTTTTTTCTTTTTCCATTTCTTTAAAATTAAAAAAAAAAAAATTTAAAAAACCTTCCTAAAAATATATATAAAATCAAACAAACACCAATAACGGTTCTTACTTACTCGATTTAAATACAAATAACAATAAATATATCAAAAAAATCATATGGTGATACCAAAAAAAAAAAAAAAAAATAAATAAACACGCAAAGTTATTTGAGCAAAATATAGATGGACTTAAGCGGAGCCTATCGACCAAGTCCAGGAGAATGAGTCGGATCACTGAAATAGCACTGGTAACGAAACGTTTTTGGACTTAAGAACAGCAACAACAACAATAGCAACAACACAAATAATAAGCAGCACTGCAACAAGAACAGCAATTGCACCAACCACAGCAATATTAAAAAAAATTAAAATCGATCATTGTTTCGTTTTGTTAATCCGCATACAAGACCAACGAGTGTCTATGCGAAAACATGTCCTAAAAACAACTCCCACTTTCTCTGTTTTGGTTCTCTCTAAACTAACTGCGCAACTACTCTTGAATTGCCTTCCTACATTCGTTCGTTTTCGTTTGTTCGTTTAACATACAAAAAAACTAACGAAACTTTAATTGGAATTTGTTGCGTACTTATGTTGCCGAACGTTGCTGAGCTGTGCTTCGTAACTTTTATTATTTGTTCGTTTGTTCATTTGTTTGATCGTTTTATTGATTGCTTGACTGTGTTCCATTATTTCAATTACTCGTGTGATGTCCAATTTTTTTTTTTTCGTTTTACCACTTTTTTTTTTATTATACTTTCTGTCAATGAATGTCTTTGTGTATCGCTCGTTTAATTTTTTTAAATTTTAACAAACAATTTTCTTGCAAAACTAAACACAAAGCCAAAAACAAAAAAATTGACTAAAAATTAAAAAAAAAAAAAAAAAAAAAAACGGTTGACAAAATTAAAAAAAAAAAAACAAACCAAAAAGTATGTATCTATAATAAGATGAAAGAAAAAGTTAACACGTTAACTCATGTTAATATTTATATGTATATATATACATACATAAATATGTTTAAAGCATTTTTGCATGTCGAAAGCCAAGTTGCATGTGCAAAACTATTTCGCCTAGGTCAACGCCGTTGCACAGATCAATTTAAGTATGGTGCATAAAAACAAAACTGCAATGGCAGCAGATGCTTAACAAAATCAAAGTAGCTATTTTTTTAAGGTTTATTTAGGTCATGACTGCAATTTGACACGACTATCTACAGACGCGTCCCTTATAACACCTTTACACGTACACACACACACACACACACACCCACGCGCGCAAAAACACATCATTGAATACACCCGCACTGCAAACGCATATTGTCATATTCGCCCTCCTTTATTTATTTATTTATTTTTTTTTTTTAGATATTTTTTTCTTGCTTTTTTCCGAATTTATTTTATTTTATTTTGAATTTTGTTCTTCTTACATATGCTAACCACTGTCTCTCTCTTCCCCACCCAACCAATGGTTCGCAAACGCGTTTTGTTTCTTTGCTATTATATATATTTTGTAGGTATTGTTGCACGAGCTTTCGGTACCCGGACGTCCAGCCACTTACCAGCTTAAGCAACAAAGTTTGCGCAGCAATGCCACTAGAAACAGTTTCAAGACATACATAGCAAATAGCGGCAACAACAACAATAATAATAATAATAATAATTACAATAACACGAGCAATACCTCAGCTGTTGCGATATTATCAACAAGCAGCGCAACAACAACAACTAACTTTGGTACTGCAACAACAGCACCAACGTACAAGAACAATATAACTTACAGCGGTAGTGGTGTCGGTGCCAGCAACAACAACAGCGGCACCAGTAAATACAATTATAAAAACAATAAAAGTGGCATCGCATTTTTAGGCGGTGGCGTCAATGCCGCCTCAAATGATTTTTATTATTGTTCACCGCAAAGCTCATATTCATCGAATCGTTTGCGTGCCACAACTACGACGACATCGGCGCCGACCAGTAACAAGAATCGTGTGATAACAACAACAACAACAGCAGCAGCAACGGCAGCAGCGGCGTCAATTGCAACAGCAACAAGTGCAAGCAGTAACAACGAAATCGCCGCATACTCGTCGCAGTTGCAGTTACCCGATGACGCAGCGACGTCGGCTGGATTCGGCACAACTTCGTCGGCGACCATAACAGCCACCGTTTACTATCATCAGCAACAACAGTATCCTCAGCAGTCACAAACGCAAACTCAATTGCAAAACACGCACCAACTGCAGCAGCAGCAACAACAACAACACCGCCAACAACAACAGCAGGCATATAATTTTGAACAGTGTTGTACAGAACAGTTATTGTATGCACAAACGCAGGCAGGTTTTCTTTTGCTTATGTATGATTTGATTTATTTTTTGTTGCTTATTATATTATTATTATTATTATGATTTTTCCGCGAACTTTTCAAAAGCAACCGTATTTATTAAGAGCAAGCACATTTAGTTTTGCACTCTTTTTTTTCCTCTATCTACACATGCATACACACGAACACTCGCTTACTGTAACTTATTTATTGCTGCTTTTTTTTTTTTTTTTCTTATTTTTTAGTGCAACGGAATCAATTATCGTAAAAGTTTTATTTCTATTCCTTTTGCTTTTAAGCATATACATACATATATTCGTACATAAACAACATAATAGACTCTCACGTTACACTACTACGCACAAACTGGACACCGGTACTTGAGCACATATCATTTACATGCATACATACAAACATACAAAAGTATGTTTATTTTGATTCTCTTTAGTTTCATAATTGTCTCTTTTTGGTAGTTTCTTACATTTTTTTTACAGCTTTCTGTTGCCAAAGGCGGGTATTTTGCTTACAGCGCCAGAACAAAAAAACACCATATGTACATTCATATTTATATTATGCACCTCTTATGAATGAATTATGCACGTACACATCTACATGCATATGCATGTACCAGCTTAAATTCAGTTAACCTAACTGTATGTATACAAGTATAAGTTTGTGTAAGTTAACTACTTTTTCCTGCTAAGAGCTGGATGAACAAGCTGCTGCCTATCTGCCTGCGTATGTACATATATGTATATGTACGGGTATGTCTGTCCGTCATGTCTAGCGTTGCATACGCACTAGGCAAGCCATTCTTAAATTTTAATTAAAGTGACATTAATATTCGTTTAGCAACTACGCGGACGTCCGTTCCTACGTGCGAGCGTTCGTTCATGCAGCCGCTCGCTGTTCCCATGGTCGGTTGACACAAGCCAAATTAAAATAAATCACACGCATTATACTTAAACTAGCAGCACCCATAGCAATATGTTTGCCCGAGTGCGTACGCCGCGTAGTAAGCGACTTGCTTTTATTTACAATATGTACATACATACACACATGTATACATATATACATGTATGTGCATTAGAACGCATTAATTATTAACTGCGCAACAAACATCGTTTTAAAGGTTCGTGCGACCGCTAACCAATGCTTGTATGTAAGCTTTTTTTCGGCTTAGCTTGACCTTCGCCTAATGCTTACAACCTGATGCTATCTAATGTTTATGACACACAACAGAGAAAGCAAATCTGTTAAAAAAATCAAATTTTCTTTTATCAATTAATTTAAAAATCAAAGAAGTATTGAATTTAATCAATTTCTTTATATTCATTTGTTTTGTATGTACTATGTTTTCTATGTTAGAGTCTCAACGCCCTTATAAGATGTGTGTCTATAAGTCGGTGTTGTGGAGACTCAATTGTGAGTAAAACAGAAAAAATTCAAAGAATTAAATTCAATTGAATTACGTATACGCACATAAATGCAGAATGTTTAAGTGTTACACGCACTAATAATTGCCGCTATTTCGTTTTACCAATCACGCTACGTCTCTTTCTCTCACATACACAACACGCTGTTCTCTTTTCTGCAAAACATTGTTCTCTGGCGTGTTCGCTTGTTCCGACGTTTAATTACTACTTTTTTACTTGCATGCAAGTTTTTATTCTTTTTTTTTTTCTTTCGTTGTTCGTTCGTTTGTTGATTATATCCGTCGCATGCCACTTTGCATATCATTTGTCTATTTCTTTTACTCCTTACTACCTATTAACGGTTCCTATTTTGTTTCATATCAGTTACGTGCTCATGAAAATAAACACAAAATAATGACTAAACACAAAAAAAAAAAAAAAATAAGAAACTTCATCAAATCATAATAATTAAGCTAAAAATATATATGTATGTATTAATAAAACTATACAAGTAACATACTAACACAACACGACAAATACTAATTGCATCTACTTATTTAACCACATAAATAAATATATCAACACAATATATGTATACTCACTTATACACCCTTATATATACAATCATGCATCCTTGCGTTCATGTATGTATGTAAAACTAGCACATTTTGTACGTTTTTGTGTATATGAATGCTGCGTCGCTCCTAGCTGCGACCTGTCGGCGACAGCAGCGCAGTTTTCATGCCTAAAAAAAACTTATAAACACATTAACGACATTAAAAAGAAAAATAATTTAAAAAAAAATCAACCAAGCTTACATGTATTACGCTGCATAAAATTGAAAACTTTGAAAATGTTATTAATTTGCTTTTTTTCTCTTCTTCTCTTTTTCCCCTCTATTATTATTTTTTTTTATTGTATTTTACACAAAATAGCTGCGTAAACAGAGTCGCTTTAATGCGCGCAAGAAATTCCAATTCGCAATCTTAGTGATACGTGCCGTTATACGTATCAGACGTTTGCGCTACACCGCCGAGCCATTGCATGTCGAGGAGGCCATACGCGATCCCTACAGGGTTAAGGTGCTGCGCAAGGTAAGCGAAGTGAAGCCGCCCATTGGCGGCAATAGGCGCTCAGCCATTATTAATACTTTTCTCGCAAGTAGGGCTAAGATACTAATGCACATACGGTACAATGATAGTTTCTCTCTTTCTCACTAATTATGCGTGTACACACATACATATGTATGGTACATGGTACGCACATGCACACAGCGTTACCAATTGTCGCGTAGGTCCATGTACGGTCCTTATCGGCATCTGATCGAGCTGCTATTCGCTAAGACACATACAACTCAACAGTAAGCTGGCAGTTACAAAGATCACAGTATAGACTCGGTTTTTTTTTTAAATGGCAGTTGTTGTTGTTTTTAATGCAGCTAGTAAGGCCGCCAAGCTACCTAGAAAAGAATGCGTAGAATACCTTTGTGTTGTAGTTGTGCAATTAACATTAAAATTTTGGTAGTTCTCAATTCCAATTCAATTGATTCAATTTGAAGTTTTGTTCATAAATGAATAAACTATTTTAAATTAAAAACATCGTTTTTCAAGTCTGTATTTAAATTGTGCATAATTTCTTACACTATAATTATAAAGTTATTTCTATTTGAACGTCTTTAAATTATTTTTTTATCAAATAAGCTGAGAACTGTGTAAAATAAACATACCAACAAAGAGAAATAAAAACCAAAGGAGCATATATGCATACATAGTAAATAAAATAGTTAACTTTTCCAAAAAAAATCGTCAATTGATTTGTTACTAAATATAAACTCATATTCGTAGTAGGATTATTACCGTTAGATGAAGTACGCAGCAAACAGTTGACATTTGCGACTGTTAAATTAATTGTTAATGTGATATATGTATATGATTATTTTGTATTGTATAACAATGATTTGATTAATTGCAGGTTATCGATGGCTGTGCCTTCCGCGTCTATGGCCACTGGGTGAAGAAGGGCGAAGGCCAGAATCGTGCAGCGCTCTTTGAGAATACGCCACGCACCGAACTGCATGCACTCTACATTAACAATTTGAGTCGATAGTGCAGGGGAGCAGCTGAGGTCACTTGTTAACTGCGTACGAATGGCGCCCAGAGCCATGTACTGTCGGATTTGCAGTACCTGGCGGCGAAGGTAGCAGCAGCAGCAGCGATAACAAAGGCAATGGAAAGAGCAGCTGCGCTTTAAATAATTGCAGCATCAGCAGCAGCAGCAGCATAGAAATCCTTAGGCAAAAATTAATTCATTTATAAATTATTGCGTTGAGCTAGTGAACATCATAATTAGATTATATATTTTTAAATAGTTTATGTTATCTTATGTTTAACATTATTATTTTATTTTAATTTTTGGTTCTTTTTTTTTTTTTTTGTATTGCTTTAAGCACAAAGGCAAAGATAAAGGATAAAATTGAGCTTATATTAGAGTTAGGGTAGCATGCAAACATGGCACAGGAATATGTTAGAATGTGAAATATGCAAAAAGTTAAAGTAGTTTTACTTTTGTTATTATGATTTTAAGTAACCTTTCTATATACAATCAAATGTATGTGTGTATGTACTCATAAGTATACGATAATGACGTGTGCGCCTACAGCAAGTTGCAACAGACAAAAAAAAAACAAGACAAGAATACAGCAGACATATCTGACACGGATCGTTTGCGTTTCAAGTGCATAGTTGCAGCTTGTCTTAGGAAATTGCTGCTACTTTTATTTTCATGAATTCAGTTTTCTTCTCTTCGTTTTTTTTGTTTTTTTTTTTTTTTTTGTTTTATCGATTTTTGCTTGTTAATTAAATACGCAAATTTTGTGAGCAAAAGTAGTTTAGTATTTGTGTAGTTATTTATTTCATATCTATTCAATTAACGAACGATCGATTGACCCTGCGAAAGTTCGGTCTGATGTACTAACCAACTTCAAGCAAGCAAATGTAACTGTATGTTTTTAAGTATGTAATATTGTATATATATAAAAGCTTTGTCAATCGCAACGTTTGTGCAGGCATTAGGAATTTTATTAATTTATTAATTTTTTTTTATCTGAAATATGCACACTAAATACCCATAACTATTTGCCAACGGCTGAATTACATTTGATTTTTGAAATTTCTAATTTTTTTTTAATTAAATAAATTAGTTGATTTGCTGTTAGTAGTCTCCATTATATAAGCTAAGTGAGTGGCACAAAACATGTACTATGCGTATATGTATGACTTTTTAATTACATACAAACACACATAAATATATTTATGTATATATATATATATATATGTATTACAAATAAAAAGGGGCTAAAAAAAATTTATTACCTTTGCTATGTCAGATACAATGGCAGCCAAATGGTTGTGTGCCACGCCGACGAAATTAAATTAAAAAGTATGATACATAACGATTGCGCAGAAAAGTAATGAATAATTTTAAATGTTTTTAGCCAGAAAAAATATAATGAATCTGAGAATATGCAGCATGCATTAACTAAATTGGTAATTATTTAATTTTGTGTCCGAAACTCTATCTCAAAAAAAGAAAAAGGATATATATAATATTTATATAAAAAAAAAATATTAAATAAATTATTACACAATATATGCTAAATATAATTTTAAAAACAATATACAAAATTGTCTTTAATTTGAGTTTTCATTAGCACATACAAAAACCAACCTGCGCGTTACATTTCTTGTTGTTGTTAGTGAAGTTTTCTTTCCAAAATTCGTTAAGGGCAGGCGATAGAGACTGATTTGTGTAAACTTTGATAATGTGATCGAAACTCAATTTTTCGTCCTGTAGCACAATGAGTCAACAACTTCAGGTCGTTTTGAGAACAAAGACACGCCTGCTGTGGGAATCGTAACAACTGTCATACATTTCGTTCGCGAACTTGCATTATAATGTTAATTTTGGCACGCCTTGCCTCCCAATATGCACTCTCTCAAAATGTTCAAAAATTGGCGGAAACCCAAACCATAAAGTTGAAAGATTAGCTTTGACATTTATATATTATAATTTTTATTGGACTTTATTGCATCAGAACATTTAAATAGCCACCAATGCATTGTTTAAAAAATTCCATACACAATAGTAATTCACCTACTCTTTTTTTTATTGTTTATGTTCCTTGCTTATACATACATTGTAACATTCATGCAGAAATTAATTTTTTTATTATTTATTTATTTATTATGTATCATTGCATCATCAGTTTTTTTTTTTTTTTGTTGTTGCCATCTATTTTTATTCTTAAAATGTTTACTTTCTTTATGTTGACTACTTAAACAATAAATTACGCCTGCATTGTTTTAAATATTTGTGTTGTTTTAACGCTTAAAACTAATCTCATTGAATATCGTCTACGCCTTGTCAACCAACCCACTGTCAACCAACACCCTCCAACGTCATAAACTAATTCTATACATAATTTCTTTTATTTAATATTTTAAATCGTTTTAAATTGATTTATGCTTTTTTTTTTTTACACTTTCTTACAAAACAAAAAATAAAAAAATAAAATAAAAAATTAACACTTACTAAAAAACAAATATTACAAACAACGAGTTGTATGAAGCTTTCGGACTGCACACACCAGCTTGAATCAGTGTGATCCGGCCGAGCAGCAAGGCAGGGGATCGTCATATGGTACATAATTTTTCGCATTTATATTTGTGCTGTTGTTGCGTTTGTCAAATTGGCGTGCATATGTGTTGCTACGCACAATGCTTTCCTATTGTTTCGACAATTATGTGTATACTCGTACTCGTATCGGATGGAGTGTTTATGTGTACTTCTTGTAGTATTTTTATTGCATATTGACAGCGAAAAAAAAAGCTGACATGAAACTTGTCAGTAGTTTTTGTTTTGGCTGTTACATTCTTAGTAATCAATTAATTGAGGTAAGGTTTGAAGTATCAGTCACAAGTACAACGGAAGCGCAGCGATTTAAAAGAAGAGGTAATTCGAAAATTTTACAATTACACAATTTAGATGCCAAATTAATGTAAATTATTTTCATAATACAAGCATTCAATGCGTTCTTTCTTGTTAGTCGAGCTTTTCTTGTTTGCATCCCAAAAGTTGGCAATGCTGCTGCTACCGGGCATCAGAAACAATGTTTCACACAGTTTAAACTGCATGTATGTATATTTATGTGCGTGTGTGAATGTAGAGTAAACGTACAAAAGCAAAAGTAACAAAACATATAATAAATAGTAATACATACAAAATGGGCATAAATACATAGTAATAAAGTAAATAGTACAATATAATAAAGCAAGTGACTTCCAAATAGTCGTATTTTTCTGGGGGGAAATGAAAAGTCTCTGTTCTCGTTATTTCGGGTTTGACCGAAAACAAACGAGGCATGTATGACACCCCCGGTGGGTACGAAACGAGATTCGCTGCACATTTCATGAGGAAATGTGTTGTTGGATTTGAATCCAGTGTTGTTTCAGGTTTAGCCGAAAGCTCCCCTTCTTTGTGTTTTGATTTGTTGGAGCTTGCTTTGATTGCATTTTATATGGGCGTGTGCGTGTCTAAATCGTTTTGCGCATAGGAATGCGAATAATTTTTGAGCTAAGCGTGTGTACATACAATTATAATTTTTTTTTTTTTTTTTGTACATACTTAGTTTGTCATATAAAATACACTATATAAAAGAAAGTAAATAAAAATAATCAATATAGTTAAAAAGAAAATAAAAAAATGTACGAAATATGTTACTTCGTTACTGGTATGTCGTAAAGCTATGTAGGCAACTACAAAGTAACCTACTAGGTCAGGTCAATCAGAGTCGTGAAATTTTTCAATTTAGTTTGCAAAACTGAGGATGCACAATGTGACAGACCTTGAAATTTTTCAAAGAAAATGCACTTTAGACATTTCAATTGTGAAACCTCTTAATGATAGGGGTATGTAAAAAAACAGAAAAGAAAGATCGCATGCAATAAGAGAAGATAAATGTTAAATGACTATACGTGCGCGGTCTGCTAAACAAATGAGAGCGACAACACTCACTACAAAATAATAACCTCACTTTAAGCTTATAAATTAATGCATAGTTTTTCCACTATGCTATTCGCTTCTTTTTTTTTTTTTAAATGATATTTTGCAAATAATGCAATATTGCAGACGAAATAAGGGAAGGTGCTTTGTTCTTTTTCGTCTTTTTGTTACAGTTTGTTAGTGCGTCATACCAACCAACCCTAGACACCCGCATACGTTGGCAGCTTGGCCGTTTCAACTTTGTCCACCACTTTAAAAGAGGGAAACAAACCACCCTGGTTGGTGCGCGTGTTTTTACCCTTGGAATAACCGTCCCAATGATTGCCTGCCACCGAGACAAGATCACCGACCTTCATGTGCAGCTCATCGTGAGCACGGCCCAAATGACCGATTACAGCACGTCGATTATGCGGATTCTGCCCACCGTAGTAATAAATATCATCTAAAGACTTAAAACGATTCGCAGCATCTGGGTACAGTGTCTGCATGATCTCGTATGCGACGCGGCATACCTGCGAGCTGAACGTGCAGACCAAATAGTCTGACAACGACAGCAGATGTATGTCGAGAATGATGCCATTAAGAGCAGTGTCCGTATAGCGTGTTGACACCGCAGCCATGCGCGCCACATCTGGATCGCCAATGATCTCGTACTGTGTGTACTTTTTGCGCGCCTCATCAATGACTCGTGCATCGTCCGAGGCTAGAAATACACGCCGCGCCACCGAGGTGCCATTCACCTCGAGCGTGCGAAAGTAGTCCTCGACATGCGTCATGTACTCTTCGATGCTGTGGAATGCTGCCTCAGTGCCAACTTTGTCAGTGCGTCGCACGTGCACGCTAAATCAATAAGGGAATACACCATATGTTAATGCATAATGTACGATTGTTGTTATTGTAATATAATATAATAATCACCCCACAATCGGCCGTTTCCAGCCAAGATTCTGCATGCCTGATTCAAGAAAATCACGCGTCGTTGACTGCGGTCGCAGCAGATATTTGAGAAATTGTCCCACCCACCAGACAATCGGATCGCCATGCAAACGCTTAAGTCGTGGCGCTAAGTCCTCTGGAATTGCCAACGGTAGATATGGCGGACGTGGCATTAGCGAATCGATAATAGGCAACACGAGCACCTGAGTGTCGTGCTTGCCCGGCCAGTTATTTGTGACAGCAGCGCCGGCATCGTGACAGCTCTGGGAAACTGGCTGAAACACTTCTTCCCAGCCACCTTTATGGTAACGCCAGCCACGAGACTTCAGTATCAACGTGCGCTCAGTGGCATATGCAACAATGAAGCAGTAGACGACATGATGCAACTGGCAGCCATAACCGCATCCCTGTGTAATATGAGCAATAATCAAACTATTCTGGCATATTTACATTTGACATAATATGTTTGACGTCTACCTTGTTCAGTTTGCACACCAGTTTTCGCGCTTTCTGACAATCTTTGGGGTTTTGCAGATAATGCAGGCGTCGCTGCACCAGGTCACTTAAATTTTTCGCCTCTTTGCTACGCCAGGCTTCATAGCCATCGGTCTGCCGCAAGTGTTCCATATCGCTGAGCAGAGCGCGCTTATGTTCAGCGCCCAGCTGCAGCACTTGATTGATGGACTGCTCCAAATCATTTGCATCAGTGGAAACAACTTTGCGCAACTTGCCCAGCTCATGACTGAAGAAATTCCAGATCTCCGCAATGTTCGTTTGCACGCGTCGCCTCGTCAGCTCGTACTCCAAGCTGGGTGCGTGCAAACCCAGCTCGCCATCACTGTATGAAACCTCCTCTGGACCATGGTTACCGGCACCTAGTGATCCTTCGCTGTTCTGTCTATCGCCAAAGGCATCGCCTGCGTCCAGCATGGCATTCTTTGGATTTTGTACATCGTACTCGAGCCTTTCAATAAGTTTTTGTGCGCTCTGCTTATCCAACTGCTCACTGAAATAGAAGATACATGCGTACGTGAGTTTCTGAATGTAAGTGGGTTAAGTGTACCATCAAGTGTTCACCGACGCTAAATCCCACGCAACAAGTCGACGATAATTGCCAACAGCATTCACGTTTCGTGTGTGCTGATATTTGCATACGAATGTGTAAAGCAAAGCAAAGCAAAGCAAGGTAAGCGCAAAACAAAGCCGATTGTGGTCACTTATGTTGCTGGCACTTGCTGTTGTTTGTAGTATGCTTTTATGCGGTACTTACCTCATCAGCTCATCGATGAGCAAACGTAGCTCTTCATTGCGCTGCTTTGTGTGCTCCAGCAGCTGTAGAGCTTGATTTATACGCCGTGTATTTAGATCCGTTTCCAAATTGACATGCGTCTGTGGATTAAGCTTCGTGACAAAAACATAGACAAGAAACGCCCAGGCCAACACGAATATGATTAGCGCCCGCACCCATGAGTTTGATGAAATGCCAAAGAATTGTCGCGCCAGAAACATTTGTGAGCGCAGAAGACAACGTCAGCGTCAACGCTAACGGCAACGCCAACAGAAGAAAGCAAATGCTGTGTTGCGCTCTTCTGCGTCGTTGTTGTGTTGTTTTATGCGCGTTTTGCTGAACACACGTCTACGCTGACGGAAATCACGGGTGCTTTGACCCGTACCGGACCGTTGTGCTGAGTCTCGCTCTACTGACTTGGATTTAGTTTGATGGCATGAAAATGTCTGTATGCGTCACATCGTACAGGTTATTCTGTTTATCTCTTGTATTAATGCGAGCTGTTGTACAAATTGACTTTGATATACGCTCAGCTTTTGTTCTGCCCTGCAATCCGTTCCAAACCACTACTTAGTTGCTGTTTTGTGTTTTGCTTTAGCTTTGAGTCGTGCAAAATGTTTGCGGCTTACCTTAAAAAGAAAGAAAATTCCACAACGAATTATGAAATTAATAAGGCAAAAAACGACACAAGAAAAAAATGTTTAATCAAATTAAAGCGAAAAACATATTGTGACTAAACGTTTGCAGTCCCCTCAAATAGCCCCTTACTACCTAATAATAATTAATACATTCCCAACAGCAGTTAGCCGCCTATAATTATTTATTGTAAATAATTGCACTCAACTTCATAAACACAGCTGCTGATAACAACTAAAACTCAATATTCGAAAACACAACCGCTGCAGCGCGCTGCAAAGATAAGCTTAAAACAAAATCAACAACAAAATCAAATTTACTACGCTAATAAACCCTATTAGAGTTAATTAGAAAACAACAAAAGCAATCGGTGTATTAAAGGTTGAAACGAATAATTGCTATGGCACTATGTAAATAACACATTTGTAACGTACCCAAATTTATGCAGGGTTTTACTTAATATTCGTATAACATTTATAACTTAATAAACTTTTACTGTAAAAGTATACCAAAGACAGTAGTAGACAGTTGTCGTGTCAGTGTCTTGCATACAAGCTAATAATGTTCACACACATACACAGGGAATAATTCCAAAATTTAAGCAGGGTTTAACCGGACAGAGGTCGTAATGCAACCAAAAGCGCGTTTATATTTTTAATAAATTATTTACATTCAGCGTATATTAAATGTAATACCACAGCAACAACAAAACGTATACTTCTGCTTTGCTTCTTCTGCATTGAATTTGAAACTGAACCACTCTTTAATGTTGTCAGAAGAGAGAAGCACTGTGCATGAGAGTGAGAGAGAACGGTTTCGTGCTCTGCAAACTCTGTTCCAGTGAAACAGTGGTGAACAACGTAAAATTCTGCTTCACCTTGTCTTGTCTTGGACTTATCCGCCTTCCATGTACTTGTTCCTCGACGATTTATGGAAAATGGAACTCATCAACGGCGACCGGACAAAGTTTTGCAACGTGGCAATACTTTGAAAATAGGAATACCGTATTAGACTTATCTTGGAAGACCGTATTATAGACTCCATTCCTCTTCAACAACATTGAAGCTGTGTTTTCTACGGGAAAAACGCAAACCTCTATGTAACCTTAGTAACCGGCATCCTATGATAGCGTGGTAAAGTGACAACCCTTTGACAATCGGAAGACCGTATTATAGAATCTATTCATCTTCAACAACACTGTTTCAGTGTTGAACAACGCGAAACTTTGTGTAGTTGCATTTATTTACGTTATATTAGAGTGTACAGTTTACTGTGTGTCAAACTGGCCGTTTTTTAATTTGTTGTTTTATTTAAATAATCGATATCAAATCAGTACGCTACTTTTTATTATTGTATTTAAATTTAAAGACATACAGCACTCAATCAGCATGTCGCATTTTAGCCTAATATTTGTATATTTACACGACGCATGTTTTTGTGTCGTCCAATAGACTCTGCGTAACATGCATGAACTTGTAGAGCTGTTATGAACAGCATAAATACGTATGCTGTATAAAAACAAATGATAATGCTTGAATATATATGTACATATTATAGAATTATTGGTATTTTATTTTATGCTTTCATCTTTAAAAAGTAGTATACATTATATTACTAATAAGAAATAATAACCATTACGTTCACTATCTTCTGTTTTAATAAAATTCTTCTGTCAACTGCCTCTTGCCGCTGCTCTTTCATGTTTAAATTTAATATTAATAATCGTAATTAATAGTAATCATAATATGTGTATTAGATTTCATTTTCCCAGCATATACATAATTTTCACGCACTACGTGTAAGAAATAAAACAAAAAAATTAAAAATTTAATTGTAAATTTAATTGTTTCGATTTTATTTCACTGTGAGCGTCCGTTAGTTTATTAGTGGTTTTGTGTGCATGTATTTGTGAATGTCGGTGTACGTGTGTGAGGAGTGCGAGTGTAAATAAATAATTCATTTTCTTTTGTACACAAATTTAATAGTAAATATATTAATATTTCCTGCAATATGCGTACTCGTAAATGAAAACAATAGTCAATAAATATGTATATTTTTTAATGCGTAAGTGAATTAATATTAAAAAAATTAATTTAAAGAAAGTTCTAAAATTATGTGTATGTAATTATAATAATAATAATATAATGCATATGCGTATGTATAATTACTTTAATCTTCTGTTACATTTAATTTGTTTAAAAAAATACAAAAAAAAATAAAGTAAATTTGTTTAATACGTTGCATAAGTTACCAAAAGAGTACATATTACAATGTCTTTAAAAAAAGGTTTACAATCTAAGGTTTGCTTTTTTATTTCATTTTGTTTTAGTTTTTTCTTTTTTAATCTTTTATTTCTTAGTTAGGCTACAAGATCGATGTTGCGCGCGTGGCTGAGATGGAGTGTTTTTTTTTGTTTTTGGGCAATTGTTATGGTGTATTTTTGTGGCTGTGGTGAGTATTAATGTAGAAAGTTAGAATGTGCGATTAATCGAGAAGAGCGAGTTTCGCAGCGTTTTCCGGTAATGTTTATAATTGTTTCTTTTCTTACTGTCGTTTTATAGAGGGGAAAAGCAAGGAGTTGCGACATAGGTGTTGTTTGCGCGCTTGTTTATGTGGTTAAAATTTATTGTTTTGTTTCCAATGTAAATATGTTTATATATATATATTTATATATATATGCTCTTATATATATATAACTTTACTATTTATTTGTTTCATTTTACGATTTTTTCTTTTTTGTTTTGCATTTTGCGGGCAACTGCGGTATTTTGTTGTTCATTATTTAATATATTTAACGGCTTTTTTTGACAGTGTAAAAATATTATCGATTTTTAATTTTCATATGTCTATTTTTTTGTTTTTTTTTTTTTTTCTCCTATTTCACTACGCGCGCTACTAGTTTCTAACATTTTCGCTTTGTTTTTATTTGATTCAACACTTTCGCATGGTTTTACTTTGTATTTGTTGTTATCTTGTCACAAACGCATGTGGCCGGCCGACTACACAATCCTTGATTAAAAAATATTTTGCATTTGGACCAACTGTAGCGTAGCACTTACTTAAACTAAATTTTTTTTTGTTTTTTTTTCTTGTTTTTTTTTTTTTTTTTAGAGGTGTTTATACGCATGTATACGTACCATACATACATGTATATGTTTGTGTTGCTTAATAATTAATTTTCTTGAATGGGGTTGATTTATTTTATTTTTCCTTTTTTGTTGTCGTTATAAGGTGTATTGGATTTTCTGAACCCCCTATTTTCTCATGTGACGCATTTATCTGTGTCTTTGTTGTTGTTGTCTTTTTTATCGCGATATTAATTGTTGCATCCACCACCACTCTCAATCAGTGCGAAGCTTCTTTAACTCTGGCGGGGCTCCGGCATCAGCGCCTATACCGCCACCGCCGCCGCCAGCATCAACGCCACAGTGCATTGCGGTGCGCTTTTGGCCAATAGTCGGTGAGGTTAGTGCATTGCCGCCGCTGCTACTAAGAGTCGAGTCGTTGTTGTCACTGATAATGTTAGGTACTGATGCCTGCGTCTTGCCACCGACACAGCCATGACTGTTACTACTCTCGTCTGCCTCTTCATCATCATCATCACCATCCGCATCATCGTCATCGTCCAATTCCGCATTCTCGTCATCATTTACGGATGAGGAACGAAGTACGCAGCTACTGTTCTCCCCGTCACTGTTAGCATTCAATACGGCCCCGTTGCCGTTGCCATTACCATTTGCTGCAGTGATTGGTGCGACGGCTACTGTTGTTGCTGCGGCTCTGCTCCTTACAATATTTGCGTTAGCATTATTTGCAGCATTAGCCGACAACAAAACTGTAGTGCCATTGTCGTTTGTCAATTTGCTGCTGCCCAGTACCTGTGACGGCGACTGTGCTTTTGCCTGTGCAGGCATAATCAACTGCGCGGATGCAGTAGGAGTAGGGTTGTGATTAGCCTTCAGTGGCGCCTCGATGTTGCTCTCTGAGTCGGATGCGAGCGGTGTGCTAATGGCCTCACCATCATCGGTCGATGTAGTGGCCGTGGTCAGTGTTGTATTCTCATCAATGTTAGGTTCCTGTGAAGTGGAATCGTTCGATACAAAATTCGAGTCGCCATCTTGTAATACGCCCCCAGCGGCAACACCCGTAGCGGTGACACTCGTTGCAACAGGCGTCAGACTTGCCGGATTGGTGTTTTCATTTTCAGTTTCAGATTCAGTTGCTACGTTGCGACCGACTGTCGAAAAATTTTTTATTATTTAGTACAAAATACACCAAATTACATTACAAAAAAAAAAAAAAAAAACCAAATAAAATAAAAGTAATAATAAGAAAATAAAAACAAAACAAAAAGAAGTTATTCATACAAGTGTTACATACCCACGCCCAAACTCTCGTCATCACCATCATTGGTGTCCTCGCCGTCGAGTGCCTTCTCATCAATGTCACCATCAACGGCATTGATGCAGCCGTTTGTGGCGCTGGGACCGGACCCAGGCCCTGGCATATCGTCCAATAATTCCGGACTCAAATCGTTTGCTACATAATGCGACCACAATGCCAACTCAACCCGATGCGGTGACCATTTTGGAATCTCGCCGCCAACTTCAACGTTCAGACGCTGAACTGTAGACTGAATGTGCTGCACGAAGTTAAGGTACTCCTTGGTCGTATAATCGATGCCCTCAATCTCAGGTATGGCCATTAGGCATTCATCGGCCATAAACGGCGCCGAGTCGGGAGCTGCAGCCGCCAACAGGGCAGAGGCCATCGTTGTTCCGACGCCTTTCAAATTCGATAAAGCTGTAATCGCCTGCTCCAAATTGGGCAACTTCCGAAAGGCTTTCTTAGTTTCCTGTACAACGGCACGTGGTGTATTCACCTTGACAAGGTATGAAAGTTGCGGATAGAATTTGCCGCGCGATTGTTTCCACTTCATGGTCTGCACAAGTTCATCGTATATCATATGCGCGTCTTTCCCTCGCGCTTTGATCAGTTTCGGCAGTTCGTTTTGGTACCACTGGTCGAGGCGTATCAGCTCCTGTGGCTTCTTGCAGCGCTTTTCGGCCTTTAGCTTAAGCACCTGTGGATAAAGTTTGAAGCAGTACTCGAACTGTGCTGTTGTGCCATTTTCAAAGAATGACGCCGTCGCCTTGCCGTTTGCCATTTTTTATGTTGGTTTGGCTTGCTATGTCCGTGTTTATTTTTGGTATATGTACCGGACGCAATCTGACTTCAAATTGTGCCTCAAGTGTGTAACTTGGGACTCTGACTTCTAATCTGATTTCTAATGTTTGATGGCAATGCTGAGGTGCCGTTCCGCTTTGGTTTGTTGTTACAGCTGACAGCTGTTTTCTCGTCTGGGTCGAGTCTTTGATGGCTGCTTTGGTCGTGCGTCTGCAGCTGCTGTGTGTCGATTTTGTTTGATGCCACCCGTTTGACACTGAGTGTCGATGCCGATGGCTTTTTAATCAATTTTCTGAATGTGTTGCAAAAGGCGTTCGCTGCTCCTGCACATTGACTTTACACAAAGTTATTTTGCATGCGGATGCCGCTCTTCCACGTATCCTACAGGACGCTGCACTGACACGTTGCGCAGTCCGTTGTGTACCCCTGGTTTTTTTTCTGGCTTGCTTTCTTTCTTTTTTTTCGTTTTTTCACGTCCGCTTCGATTAATTACTTGGGCTTCTGCTACGTATTGAACGAGTACTGTTGACTGGAGTGATTCCTGTTCTTGTTTTGTACACACCTACGGGGTTTAACCGCTGTATCTGATCTGACTCTGACAACCGACTACTGGCTTTGGACCTGGCTTCGACTCAGCGTACGTACGCCGCTGAATTAAGTCAAGTTGTCCGCTTTTGCTGCTTTTTCTTCTTCGTTTTTGCCTCTTCCACATATACGCATACACTCATGCGGGGCAGCACTCACACATTCGTGCAAGCGTACATACACACAAACACACGAAAAAGTGTATGTATGAATTTTATTCCCCGCTCTCTTCTGCTAAGACAACGTCGTCGGACGAACGGTAGCACGCACGAACGAACGAACGAACGATGAGCGATGAACGATGGACGGTTGAATGGTTCAAGTAAAACATGAAACAAACAAGAAGCAGAAAAAAAGATGAATTTCAAAAATATTCAGATATGAACTTCTAGCACCGAAATGACACACGCACTCACTCACATACTCGTTTACTAACTTACTCACTCAGCTCCTCATTCACTCTCACTCTGTTCTCGCTCATGCCCCGAAACACACATTCATGCACTTTGGCAGCACTTACAATCGAATTCGAATTATTTTTGCTTCAAACTTTTTAATTTTTCGAAAACACACAAAAATACTTGCAATTTGCACACTTAATGCACAACAGCGAGCCGGAGCGAATACCCACAACCAGATCAAATGTAGCTAGTAACGAGCTGGCTAGTAGTTCTCGTCGTTGTTGTCGCTGTGCTATTGTACGGACAGCGGAGAAACCGAAACAACAAAAAGTATGTATAAATGTTAAAAAGCAAAAAAATTTCTTTTTTGATCGTAGCGACCAGTGGCGACCAAAAAGCGTACTCGTAGTCTCTCTCTCTCTCGCTCTACACAACGCTGACGACAAACGAAGCCAACGCAGACAAATGCACACACATACACACACATTTGCATGCACTTAGTTGTTTTATCTTGTACATTATTTATTTTTGCCTTGCTTTTCCCTAACGCGCTTCGGCGTTGCCATAGTATTTAACATGTACCACAACCAAAAACTCTATTGACAATTACTTTTGAAAACAACGCTTCCAGTTCTCGCTTGGAAATAAAAAAGCCACATATTACACGGTCACTTACAACCGTCAATACTTTGCACAAAATAACAATAAAATGTTTACCAGTATCTCTTTACAACTAAAGAAGCCATAAAAGTAAAATCTGTACGAATTAGTCTGGCAACACTCAAGAAATTTCGTGTATACGATTCACGATTTTAATTGGTGTTGCCATATAGAGGCAAAAACTTAAGTAGCGTAAAGTCAAAGAAAGGGATGTCAACACACCATAAAACAGTGTCCGGTCGCCGGTCGTATATTATATTCCAAAGCATATGTCCACGGACCCAACAAAAACAATTGGAAAAAAATAGTCTCACAGAAGAAACACTATGCGTGAGAGTGAAATAGAACGATTTCGTGCTTTGCAAACTTTATTTGAGTACTATTACTGTTTGCATTTACATAAAAGAGTGCAACAAGAATGTGTAAACCTTAGTAAAATGACACGACTTTTCGAAAGCCGAAAATGATGTTATAATGACCATCAGTTATGTTATGATGTTGAGTGCAGTTGGCGCAGCTTTTTAGTTTGATATGCTGACAGCCCTAACACTCTATTAGAGTTTGCAGAGCACGAAACCGTTTTTTCTCACTCTGACGCATAGTGAAGCAGTGTCACTGACACTCACTACCTTGAATTTTTGTACCTGGGGGCCATTTTTCGGTCCAAAATGTATTGTAATTTCACCGTTCTTCCAGAGGAGAATTTATATTACAATTTATTATTATTATAATTTATTGACATTATGCAAAAATCTGTTAAAACTGATCAAATCAATTTAACACAATTGTATAAAGAAAAAAAATTACGAGATGCCTCGTCTGGTGTCTTTTTTGAGATTTTATTTTTGTGGCACAAGTAAAATTTATTTGACAAATAAACAGCTACATATATCAGGGATGGATATCTTATTCGGTATCCGCCGCATTTAATTTTGCCTGTACAAGTTCTCGTCTTCAGTCATATTGAACTGGTTTATGAGAATTTGCAACAGACGTCAAAGCGCACATCTTATAGCAATGACCTCAATCGTTTCAATTAAACTGCAAGGTTTTATGCATAGCTATGAGTTGCAAGCATACTTGTATTGCATATAGCTCAATAGTGCCAAATGTAAAATGCTGATAGCAACAATTCATTTAACTAACCAACCAACCATTCAATCATTTATAAACACTTCTCCAACAACAACAACATATGCTGCCCATAGCACATAAGGCAAACCAAGCAGGCAGTCGATACATATATACGAGTATGCATGCACGTATGTGTGTATGTAGCTGTGCAGCTGTGTGAATATAACTGAATATAAGTATCTATAAACGCGCACTCGTATTGTCACTTTGAGGCATATGGTGCATGTTTGTGTGCGCGCGGTTGCATGCGTATAAGTGTACATATTGTTGTATCTGTATTATTAGTGAGATTGAAATAACAAAAAGAGCGGCATAGGGGAGATACCAACTCAC